>OY720458.1:45326822-45499322 GCA_963082715.1 Harpalus rubripes | reverse complement strand
CACACACACACACACACACACACACAGACATCATCGTAAAAATAGTAAAATCGTATTCTAGGGACCCTAAAACGTGCATATTCATCAAAAACTCACCACCGAATTTTTTGATCAAAGACAATACCTTCCTTACCTGAAGGTGACGGAAGGTAAAAATATTACGACTTAACAAACAACATTAAGACTTCGTAGAACTAGAGATCGCATTTAATGTAGATAAGTTCCATATAAATTCACGACAACTTTGAGAGACTGTGAGGGGTCACCTAGTAAACATTAAGATTGGCACACCCAGAAATAAGTAATAAGTCGTGTTGATATACATATTTATTTATATTTTAATTCCACTCAACATATGCAAATCAATGAAAGAAGAATATGAGTAAATTTGCGGTATTTGTATGTATATAATACAGACTACTGAGGTTCATTTTGTAGAATTAGGTTTGATATATGAGTCCACTGATATAATATAATTAGAAGAAGCTTTAAACCAACCCTTATCTATTTGAATAGTGGCGAAGGGCTGCAAAAACCGTATTAGTTACCCTTTATAAGTGAGTATTACACTGGCTGATAAACCGCGGCATTTGGAACGCTATCGCACTGAAACTATCGATATTACTACCTGTTTCTTGTTCAGTAAATTCCACTAAAACAAATATATATGCATTCAGCACATATAGAAATGCAGAATATATTAATATTTATTGAAGATTTGAAAGTAGAACTACAAAGAATGATTATTGCACTGTGTGAAACAGACTTTAGTTATCTATATCAAGCCACCCCTGAATTCAAAAGTGAGAACAATACATTGAGGGTGCTTTCCCTGTTCCAAATCACCACTAGTCCAGATAACATCGTCATATATCCAAAATCATTTTAGTTATTTTTGTAGATTCCACAGTTTTTGCCAAGCATCAATAATTAGATTATATTCATTCGTTGGTCAATGTACGTCATCAACAACTGATATATTTTAATTGAGTGCTGTGTGTTAGGTTAGGTTATGTTAAATTAAAAATATTAATAGCGTTTTCCATTTATATATTTAGTGCGACCTTTTTTACTGAGTGCATAACTCGTTTTCCATTTGTATAATCATTGCGCACTTTTTTGCACTTACTACGATCGTCAGTTCTTCCCAGTGCAGTCTGCCAAATACTTGTACATATTTTGAGTTGTAAAAAGTATTTATGTAAGTATGTATAAATGTAAAAAAATTAAATATTCACAGCCTGAATCTTGTGTAGTGATATCCATTGCTACGTAACCTCTGTATTTGACAGTGACAGCTAACAAATTTACACTGGACTTTTGCAACATGTTTAATTTAAAATGCGCTAAGCATGTGTTGTAACAACAACTAGTGCCGGATATAGCTACTAGATAAGAAACAGCTGACTCGTCCGCCATTGTGGAGCCACTTCAATCATTCAATATTAGTGTTACAGTATTATTAGTCATAGAAATTATATACAATGATGGGTTGTACTGCTCCAAATTGTGCAAATCATTTGAGAAATGGTTATAATTTTTACAGATACTTATGCAATACATATATTTTTCTCTAACTTCTTTACAAACCGTATATTGTCTTGTTTTATTGTTTTAAATAAATATAATATGGCAAATACGGAAATTATATTTAATAATGAAAAATAGTTTCTACATAAACTTATAAAAAATACACTTTTATTTCTTAATTTACTGCGTTCATTTTGACTTCCGTATGGCGGACGACGAGTCAGCTATATATTATACAGTAGTTGTAGTGCCGGACATGACGTCATTAGCTGCACTAACTGTAAAACTAAATACAGAATGTCCTGCGACTCGAGGACCATAGCTTAAGGACACTGACCAAAATAAGTAAAAAATCTTAATCAACATGGGTCCGATCTTCAATAGTTTCCGAGATAAAAGACAGTGGAAAATGAGTTTTACGGGGTTTACCTCTGCTATCTCGAAAACTATAAAAGTTACGACTTCGATTAAATGAGATTTTTGTTTACCTTTGAGAGGTCATTTTAGATGTGCTTTTGTTTTTTTTTAATCAAACAATTGTATAAATAAATAAATAAATAAATAAATATATCATCACGGCATATTACCTATTGCTGGGTGTGCCAATCTGCTTTATACACAGATTTTAGTAATGATGATGACATATTTGTACCGTGCGGGCGTTTACCAGGCGTCACCTCACGAACACTTATTGCTGGCGTGGAGAGTGCACCACAGGGGTCAATTTTGGACCATTTAAAATTTGAAATATTTGGCGTTGGTCGGGATCGAACCCGGTTCCCCAGATTCGCGACCAGACACTCAGACACACGACCACTAGACCCCATAATTGTACTAAGTTAAATGTCGTAGCGACCTTAACCAATATTTAATTGAGAAAATATTTCATATAAAATTCTATTGTTTTTTTATAGGTAATGTATTTATATAGACAAAATTTTGTACGATCACTATCTTTGTCAGTTTTTCTTCGATTCTTATACAAAATGGCCGCTTCCTCGGAAACAGTTGAAGATCAGACAATTTTTGATTACCTAAGCTTTTATACTCATTTTGGCTAGTACTATATGCCTTTAGGATATGGCCCTCGAGTCTCGGGACATTCTGTATATAAATGGAAAACCATATTTAAGAAATAAAAAAATATATTGAAACTATTGTCATACGCAGACTTTTTGTAAAATTTTTCTACTTAATAATTATAAACACGGGGTCTGTGAAGTTATATTACTAAATAAAATTTCTTGTCTTTGCAATATATTTTTTCGTTTGAAGTAGTGTTATCATTAAAGACGCTGGCCAGGCCGTAGATGCATACACACACATTGTGAAAATAGCGTAGATAAGCTGGTGTTCTGTTTTTTGTTAGTGAAGCAATAAAACCGACAAGGACTAAGTGCCGTACCACCTTTAAATAGATTAGTCTGGAGTGTAATGTCATAATGATCATCAAGACCTCTTAGGAAGCAACTCATTCATGCTGTTATAAGTGTCTCGTCCTCTCATCCTCGTCCCAGTGCCCGCCTGTTTTTGCCCGCACTTGCTGCGTGCGTTACGTAGCCCGTAGCGTGTGCGAAGGGCCCTGGTGATTAGCATAAATATCAGTGTTTCGTAATTTACAGATTACCGCGTGATTCATTACATCATTCCAATCTAAAGATGCTCCCTATGAACACTGTTGGGAATGGTCATTTGAAAAACGATTTAACTTCAAGATTATTATTCTTCTTCAAATATTAAACTTCTTCTTAAGCCTTTTAACCCAAATCTGTTAACAAATTTGGAAACGAATGTTATGACAAATATCTACCCAATCACAAATTTTCTTGGGAATTATGGTTAAACCTGGAACCCAAATCTGCAGTAATTCGATGTTTAGCTCTTTTCATATAGCAGCAGAAGAAGTTTGAAGTGGACCAATGAGAAATAATTCCGATTTCATTGAAATTGAAAGAAATCGAAGTTGTCAGACTAAAATACACGGGACTGTCATTTTTTTCAGAGAATCCATTGATTTTTGTTTTTTTACAAAATATTGAACCATGATGTAATTGGTCTCTTTGAAGAGGCTCCAGTTCTTAGAGAAAGCCTGTAAAACAAAAATTATTGCCTGATTTACTATCTGCGTAGATAGTTCTATCATCGGTTAAGCGTTGTATGCTTACTTATATAATAGCCTGTATATTTAATTTACGTAGTGACAATTATTAGTTATTACCCATTCCCAGTTCTCAGTGAAGTATCATTTCTATTTATTCCAATTTGCATTTCCAGCATTCAAATTTTATGCATGTTCGTAAATCAAGTTTTGATTTTTCCAATTTCTCTCTCTGAAGACGTACAGGGTTTTATGCAGAGACCTGAACCGAAAAATATTTACGGTTCAGGTTCGATTCAGGTTCAGGAAATAAATGTCAGTTCAGGTTCAGTTTTGGTTCAAGAAAATGAAAATTATAACAGTTCATCGGTTTTGGGTTCGGGTTCGAATTTCGGTTCGCAGCGGTAAATGATTACAAGCGCAAAAATATATGGTGATAGTAATTAATTTTAAAATCATATTAATTAAATTTGAATTTATAATTTTTAATTATATATTTAACAGATTTGAACCGAATCTGACTCTATAACGGTTTAAATTCGGTTCTGCTTTATTGACCTTGAAAAATAAAAGTTCGGTTCGGGTTCAGGTTCATCAAAAGTTTGGGCTAATTCGGGTTTTCGGTTCAGGTTCGGTTTCAGTTTCAGGTCCTGGTTTCATGTTTAATTTCAGTAGGATTCTATTCCGGGCTGTTAAAACTACAACCGATTATGAAACTAAGGTGACCAACCGTCCTCCTTTTGGGAGAACAGTTGGGCATTGTCCTCCCATATGGAAAGCAACCAGCATTTTTTGTAAAAAGTGAATTAAATAATGAATGCAGCTTGCAACTTTTTCTGTAACAATATACATTAGTTATCTTTAGTTGTTTCTGATGTATGAACGTATTTTATTATCTCTAATACCTTATGACCACATTTTCATCCTTACATTTTTGATTTTGTAATGTAATGATCTGCCAACTGTACTTTAACTATAAGTAACTTCAGCAAGTTTTTGTAAAATATTTTTTCGTGAATTTTTTATTATGTATAATAAAATGTATTCCAGGTCCCTGGATGATTCATTTGGATTCGAAACGTAAGAAAGTTAAATCAAAATTACTATTTAACTTACCAAGACTGCAACTCCAATTATTTCTCATCATCCTTAACATCATACTACTAATCAAGTAATACCAATAAATTAAATAATGAATGTTTATACGAATGAGGAACGTCTCTTTATTATAAAAAAAATATATTATGGTGGAAATAGTTTGATTTAATTTATAAAGATTGACTTTTATAAATAATTTATGAAATCCAGAAAGAAGAAAAACAAGTGCCATGGCTATTGCTACTAAGTGTGAACACTGAAAACCGTGACATGGTCGTTTAACATGGGAAAACAGTTTTTTTTTCAAATATCATCTGTCTCGCAAGACTATAGTGGGAGTTTTTGATATGGGTAAAAAGATTATTTAATTTGGCATTCAAGCGTATTTAAATAATCCTAATTTAATGGCTTATTATTGAAATATTGAAATAAGAAAAGTATAATGCAATTTGACAGTTATTAATTATAATTTATTAAAAACAGTAATCATGGAAACCTATTCAGTAGCTGAATTGGTTAAGTCGGGGCGCCGTAATAATTATTAACAAGTTAAAATCCTGCCCTCCTTATATTTTAATTATTTTATTTTTTAAAATATATTATTAAATAAATATATCATCACGGCATATTACCCATTGTTGGGTGTGCCAATCCGCTTTGTATGCAGATATCGGTAATGATGATGACATATTTGTACCGTGCGGGCGTTTACCAGGCATCACCTCACGGGCAATCATTGCTGGCGTGGAGAGTGCACGACAGGGATCAATTTTGTGCCATTTAAAATTCTAAATATTTGGCGTCGGTCGGGATCGAACCCGGTTCTCCAGGCACGCAGCCACAGTTACAAATGAAAACATAAATTGTTTAGGTATATATCAAGTATTTTATTGAATTCACTCTTTTTTTATAAATTTTAATTTTGTATGGTACTTTAGGTACAATTATTTTTTTATTTCATTTCTCGTATATTTATTCAATAAAATATGTACTTGATTTACCAAATTGAATCGATTTTTTTCAAATACATTAATAAAAAATAATACATCGTTGAAAAGAGAAAAAAATGGCGGTTTCTATTTTATTAAAAGAATTATAGGTTGCCATTTGAAAAATAAAAGTTGATAGTCGTATCTTGTAAACCTGACTTTATAAAAAATATCTACATCTACCATCAAATAGTATATGTAAAATAATAATACTTATAATAAAAAAGTTAAAGGGGGGGCGTCTTCCCAGACTCACTCTGTATATTTTGTATGTATTTCTTTATTGTTCCTACCCTCTCATTGGGTTACGCCTGTTGGGTAGTGTATACTTAAAATAAAATAAATATAAAATAAAAAATAAAATCAGTAGGACCTATCATCTCATTTTGCAAAAAAATGGACCCATTATTTTTCCCCTAGTTCTTCAAATGTAAATAAATAATAAAAAAATACTAAGACAATAATTACAAAATTTCTTATTAATACCCAAGCACCCTTTTTCGGTAACCCTGTACTGGTAAAAAGTAGTTGAAATATTATATAGAATTGTATTGTGTGATTAGTAATGTAATTGGAGACTAGTGGAACAAAATGAAGCTTGTGATAAAGCTAAGAGTAAAAAAGGAGTTGCATTGCATAAGAGGGAGCCGTAGCTTAGCTAGTGCCCAGGGAGCAGGATCAGGATGCATGACATAGGAGGGTGTTGAGCTCTGCTCTGAGGGATGCGGAGGTGTTCGTTGTGGTCTGTTGCCGTCTGCCTTCCGCTATTCAGCATCCGATCGCTGACCGCCAACCACCGACCACCGACCGCTAACCGATCCGCCGCCAACCGACCGCAGGCCGGGCCGCGTTATCAGTCGAGTATTTTGTTTAGGAAACCCAATCTCCATGCATGCAGTATCGGAGTACAATAGAAACCCGTACCGTATACTTCAAAGCTCTGCTCTATTTAATACACCCGTGACATGCGCACAGTGTTTGCACCATCCCCAATCTCATGGAGCATTTGTTTCATTCGGAACCTGTAGATCACTACCAGTAGCAGTCATCCGGGTTTTCGATGGCACGCGACAACAGCCTGCCTCATCACCTTTATAAACTTTTTTGTAACAACTCGAAGCGGGTAAATTAATATCGTTTTTTACTAAATGAATGGAAATGGGGATAGATTCTTTGAGTTTGGATTATTTAACAATGGGGTCATACCACATTTTCCAATTTTATTTTTTTCTACAAGTACACTTAAATCTGCTTACATAATAGATATTTGTGTATTAAGAGCGCAAAATGGGACATTGTCGATTGTGTGGTTCCAGGAGCGCAGCATTCTCTCGAAATCGACAATGTTCATTTGCGCTCGAAACACACACACAAGATTATTTCTACAGTCCTTCACCATAAAAAAATAATAAAATGTACACTTTGTACTTACAGTACTACTCAACAGTTTTGCAGTGAAGATAGGAACGTATCCAAATATGACTTCATGATATTGTTTTGGCTCTCGTTTTTACAAAAAAATAATGCCAATTTAGTAATGAATATTATAAGTTTTGTATAATTTATTTGTTTCAAGTACATTAAACTAGCGCAGCGGAAAAGTGGATGTCCACTGGAAGCGATCACACCAAACTTTTGCAGGTGGCAGCACAAGTGTTCACACAATTTATTTTATATTTAATTTTAATTTGTTGTTACTTTCCATTCTTCTTGAGCTTAAACTTTAATCTAATCTAAACATTTTATAGTTTCGTTTTTATAAATAAATGCCATATTTTATTTTCACGGCAGTGCGGTATTTTGTTTGGTTATGTAATATACCGACAGAGCAGTTATATGTCAGATTGACTTGTGAAGGTGGTAAATGTGTAACTACAGTGTCATTAGTTCCTGACTATGTTTCTATTAAGAATGTAAACAAGTGACATTTCTCAACATTGTATAGTTAAAAATTTGGACAGCGAGCGTTTTTCTATTTTGTCGCGCATGAGCGGCAAAGTGACATTTTGCGTTGACAAAAGAGAGCGCAAATGGCTACTTTGTATATAGACTGTAGAAATGTAGATATATATATATATATATATATATATATATATATATATATATATATATATATATATATATATATTTCATGTCATGTAATGTAAATTTCTGGTTTTTCAGAAATAATTATTTCAAATGGCGCCACAATTTAGCGATCTTGTGTAGTCTCCCCCGTGTTGTGTGTACAAAATTATGACGTCACAACATCAGACAGAATATTTATAAAGAAAATCATAAATGAAAAGTACAATTATATTAAATATGTTTCATGAATATATGCATAATATTAGGTAAATTTTTCATTTGGGAAAAAAATTAATGTTTTTTTTTTGGTATAACCCCATTATGTTCAAAATAAAATTCAATGACTTTGCTTACTGCATTACTTTGCAATTTTCCATAATGAATTTTCGAATTTCCAAGGATAAATTTAGAAATCCTGATAAGAAAACTAAAGAGAAAATATCGCCTGCCTGTATATTATCATATTACAGCACATTATATATATTCTTGTTTATAATTAATTAAATATTATAAATGTGTATTTAAAAATGACACAAAACGTAAATAAAGATTATTATAATTATTATTATGTATTTTGTTGTACATATCATATTTAGAGCACTGTATAAACATGTATAATTAACGAATATTTTGATTTCAAAATTAATTAATTAGCAACGATTAAATTTTTTTTATAAAGCATTTGTACTAGTGCTGCTTAAAGAAAATTGGAAAGAATAATTGAAGGGAACTATTTGGAACATATGAGGTCTGTTAGAAAACTGGGATACCTGGAGCGTTGGAAACTTGATCACTTTCAAAGTAGTCTCCTTGGGACTCCACACACTTCTCCCAGCGGTGCCGCCATTGTTGGAAGCATTCCGAGAAAGCCTCTTTCGGAATGGAGTTTAGCTCGGCTGTCGTTGCAGTCATAATGTCCTCTCTTGTCTGAAATCGCATTCCTTTCAATGGCCTCTTGAGTTTGGGGAACAGCCAGAATTTGCAGGGGGCCATATCAGGAAAGTAAGGAGCCTGTTGAACCACAGGAGTCTTGTTCTTCGCCAAAAAAAAAGTCTGAATCAAGTCGAGGAATGTGCTGGAGCATTGTCCTGATCGCATCACGTAAGCAACGGAGGACATCCCTGTAGTACTCTTTGGTGATTGTTTGACCCTGTGGTCATTTTGGCATGTTGATGGCCAACCGGAGCGTGGCTCGCTCTCCACCGACGTGCCGCCGTTTTTAACCAGGTTATATCACTCCTTAATCTGTGTGATGCCCATAGCATCGCCACTGAAAGCTGTCTGAATCTTCTGAATAGTTTCCACCTGGCTGTTGTCCAGTTTCAGGCAAAATTTGATGCAATAGGGCTGCTCTAGTCGTTCCGTCATTTTCCTTGCAATGAAAAACCGACGAGTGCACTACACACTATCTTACTCAAATGCTGCTTGCCAGCAACAGAGATTATCGACAGGCGGGAAAAAATTTACGCATGCGTACGAAGGTTCAAGGTCAGCTCATGCAAGCGTGCTTGATTCAAATCCATCAGGTTTTCGCAAAAAAATAAGGTCGGATACTTTTCTAATAGACCTCGCATTTAGAATAATTTCTGAAAACATAAACCATTTGTTTTATTTTCAATAATTCTAGTTTGACCCTCGTATATACAGGGTGTTATTTAATTAAGCGTATACAACGTTTAACCGGTGGTAGGACTAACCACATAGATAGTAAATCTAGCAATAATTTTTGTTTTACATGCTTTCTATAAGAACTGGAGCTCCTTAAAACTGACTAATTACGTCATAATTCAAAATTTTGTAAGAAAATAAAAATCAATGTGTTCGCTGGAAAAAAATGTTAATTGTCACAACTGATTTGAAACGTTTTTTACATTGGCGTACAATTTATATTCGACATATGGAATATCATTCATAATGCCAATTACCCTAATATAAATATGCACTTTTTCATTGTAAAAGTCTCAAATACTTATTATCTGCTGCGACGCCAATGATCTTATATGTAAACTGTGACAATCCCGTGTTTTTAGCTAGACAACTTCAATGAAATCGGAATTATTTCTCACTGGTCTACCTCAAATTTCTTCTGCTGCTATATGAAAAGAGCTAAATATGGAATTATTGCAGATTTGGATTCCAGGCAGTCATTTCAATATTCTATTGAGCTATGTTTTACTTACATAATGTAATGAATCAGCGATGGAGGTAAAAATCCACCCGTTGACACCATTTTGTAATGAAACTCAGCTATGTGTGTAAAAATCACACCGCAGCTACCAAATGTAATAGATCAGACGCTGATTTATTTTTAATAATTATAATGTTGAATTTAAATTAAAAAATTAATTTAGGGGAAAATATGAGTTCGTAGTCCTAGCTTTTATTGAATAAAGGAGTTTATCCGTACACACTAAATTTTATTCACAGAATAAAATTAATACCGGTTACAACAAATAGCAACAAATATTAAATCTACTTACAATTTTAATTTCTTCTTCTTATTCTTCATCTTGCAGGACTGACACTTGAAACTTATTTAACAATTATTTATTAAAAATTCCGAAACTAAATTTTGTGATTTTATGTCGAAACTAAATATTGAAAAGTGAATCAACTAATTGTCTAAAATGATTGTATATGTACCCTCCCATTTCAGCGCTGGAGATACCTTATAAAAGGTTTGATGCGAGAGTGGGGGCCACTCTCTTGGAAGATGATTTTCTCTTGATCTTTAATTTAGTTTTTAAATATTAAATTTTTAGCGGGTTGTTACAACACCCTGTATATTAAGTTACCATTCCCTGGAAGTAAAACCAAATACGCCGTCTAAAGGTGAATACGAAAAAATCAATGAACTTATATATGTTTTATAACAATCACTTGAATTAAATATATATACAGGATGTTTCCTTTAAAGCAATCAGCGCATTTTTCGGCGAACTAATGACTTTAGAAAAAAATGTTATATACAAGATATGATCAAGAATAAGGGGCTAATTTATTAATAGTAACAAACCGAAAATTCGACCAGTGGTTCTCAAACGGCAGAACAAAATTATATTTTTTTAAATGTTATCCTATATAATTTTTTAGCTCATTAGATACAGAATTTTTTTCTGATTTCAACAATATAAATATGGTATAGGGTTGTATAACAATTATTTCAAGAAAAATGGTATTAAAAATAATGTTATAATACACAGGTTGCCTAGGTACGCTAGTAGTAAACCCATTTTTATTACATTATTTTTAGTTTTTAATACTATTTTTCTCGATTTAATTTTTATACAACCCTATGCTATATTTATATCGTTGAAATCAGAAAATATTCTATTTAAAGGGCAAAAAATTATATAGGGTGCCATTTAAAAAAATATAATTTTGTTCTACCGTTTGAGAACCACTGGTTAAATATTCGGTGTGTTACTATTGATATATTATCCCCTTATTCTTGATTATTTTTGGTATAAAACATTTTTCTCTAAAGTTGTTAGTTCGCCCAAAAAAGCGCTGGTTGTTTTAAAGGAAATATCCTGTATATATATTTATATATATATATAAATCTGCTAATAAAAAAAAGCAGATTAGCACTCCTAGAAATGGATAATAAATAAGCCTTGGTAATATTATATATTGTTTTAAAGTTTTCAAGTCCTATCGAAAACTTATTGAAATCTGAATGATCCGGTTTAGTTTCTTTATGTATACGGATACGGAGAGTAGGTATAGTATAACAACGTAGTCCAGGGGTACGTAATTTAATACGGTCTTTACAGACACGTATTTTATCCTTTTCGCATATGAAATAACATTTGAAAAAATTCGCATCGTGCTTTGAATATAACATAAGTCCTCGCTAAGGCGTACAACTCTATTCAACTACACATATGGAATTTTCCCCAGCTACCAGCGACAAGTCTGCAACGTATCACGCATCTTAGAACTTCATTCTACATGTTCTGCATTCCTACACAATTGCACCACTCCATACGGGGAGACTGCATGAGTTCTGCCATGTGTGAACAAATTATATTTATAACGCCTGAATCTGTTTCTGGAATGATTTCATATTTTTTTTAATATTTAACGTATGTAACAAAAGCTTTTGGGAAAAAGTTAAACCTCTTCATGAAATTGAAACAAAATTTTTAT
This sequence comes from Harpalus rubripes, assembly GCA_963082715.1. Classification (NCBI taxonomy): domain Eukaryota; kingdom Metazoa; phylum Arthropoda; class Insecta; order Coleoptera; family Carabidae; genus Harpalus; species Harpalus rubripes. Next base: position 45,487,388 of record OY720458.1, on the reverse strand, counting down.
TGAAACATTGACATAAGAGATTGTTCCTATAAACTAAGGAGATAAAAAATCTAATTTTACAACACTGATAAGGACCATAATCTTGAATGCGACGCAGTTTTTTAATACATTGTCTCATTTGTCCCTGGATAATAGTGTTGCCACAAGACGAGACGAGACGAGACTTGAGGTCGGTCTTGTCTTGGTCTTGACTAAGTCTCGACTACCTTGGTCTTGTCTTGGTCTTGTCGAGACGAGACTTGCAGTCAGTCTCGTCTTGTCTCGAGTGTCGACAAGACTCTCGACTCTGCGTCAATCAATAAATTGTTTATAATTTTATATAATAGTGCATGAAAATCTAAGAAAATCAGTACAATCGTGTTTAAAAAATTCTAATAAATATTTGAGATATTAATTTTTAAAGTCCTCTAGGATCATTGTCTACTTGATCTCTTCAAACAATTAATATGAAAATTTGTGTACATAGTGAGTAATAGTATTTATTTACCTTTACGTATTTTAAGTAGGTGAAATACCTAGATATTGTTTTTCAATTTTACAGTTAATATTTGTATTCCATAATTTAATATATCGTTTTACAAACTTACTTGCTTATTACGGGTTTCAGCATTCCCAAATCCGAAATTATTTAATTTTGTAAGTGTACACTTTTAGTGCATTATGCGAAACGAGAACGAGAGCGAGATTGCAATTTAAAATCCGAGGCGAGATCGATATAACAACTCCGAGAAGCGAGAAATCTCGCGAGGTTCATAAATTCAATGAAAAATGCGCCGTACAGGGAGTGAAGTCAACGGTAATTCGTACATAGAACACGTGAATGTGAAAATTATATCAATTGACTATATTTTTTTGAGTCTATCTAGAGTCGAATGATATCGGTCGCAGAGCGAGGAAATGCAAAACAAAGCCTAAATCGGTTGTGCATCTAATAGAACCAGTTTTTCGCCAACATTTCAGCCCCTACTTCACCCCAGTTAAAACTAAGGTTAATAAAATTCTTGTCGTCCCTAAAACGTAAAGGATCTTATATTAAGCGTCGATAAGAGCCAACACGGAGTGAAGCGGAGTGATTGGTTGCCAGCGGGTTCCCAGTGTTGCGCTTTTTTATGAATAAATCTTACTTAATGACAAAGTGTAGACACTTTTACTTACAAAAAAGATTTTTTTTATGTTTAATTAGTTTTACTGATGACGGAATGTATTAACAGATGTTCGTATTGAAATAATTTTGTGACTAAAATTTAGTGTTTCGTCTCTTTATTATAGTTATTCCTACTGGAAATACACGGAAGACGAAACGATTGGTGCGAACTTGTCTTTTGTAGTTCAACTGATATGTAAATACCGAGGTAAATACGTAGTGCGCAAGCGCTTATTTTTACAGCGAGACTCTCGCGAGACTCTCGTGCGAGAACGAGACGAGACCCAAAAAAATGTGCGAGAACGAGAGCAAGATCGAGATTGCAGATCGCGTGCATCACTATCCCTGGATGATGTTAAATCTACTCCCCGGATCGTCAGAAATATTCTTGTCAGTAACTGTTGTTCTTTTGATATTCCCTGCCATTATTGTAGGTATACTTTTCTGCTAAGAAATGCTCAAAAGTCTTCAACCAATTGCACCTGAGAAATATTTAGGGGATTATACTATCTCTCTGTTTTCTATAAAATTTTGGCTCCTTAATGCTCTGCAGCATTTGAAGATAGGCTCAAGCTGGGCGGACTGGACCACAGTCTATTTGGTTACATTATTTCTTTTTAATAAAAGTAAAAGTCATGGGACTATAAGGGCGACCAATTTTGATCCAGTTTCTTAATAAATTAAAATCTATAAATCATATTGTTCCAAAAAAAACATCATTTGTCGGTTGTCATAAATGACGTTGAATTCGAAATCATTGGCGCAGTACGTAGATACTTACAAATGCCTGTTATTTTCACTAATCAAGAATATACCGCCATGCATTTGGTTTGCGGAGAAGTGCGCCAAAACAGTCGTCAGTAATAAAAAGTATCTTATCATGCTGCACCCCGGACTTCAAACCTTCAAAAATGAGAAGTAGTGTTGTTGTTTTCACTCAAACTACTGTGATTTTTAGATATTTCTTTATTCAAATAAATAAGTGCTATTGGTTCATCTAGAAATGCTTTTACAATTGCAACAAGCACATTATAAAATAAATTATTGCAGATTGCGATAGATTGTAACCTTGTTTATTAAGTAGTAACGTATGACACATTACTTACATAACATCCTGTATAGTCATAATTGATAATATATCGTTATATATCGTTTGATACGATATATAATTTAAATAAACAACGGCATCCCGAATTTAAATAATAAGAAGCATACTTACATGGATTACGTCATTAAAAAGTAAACCATTTTCCATACTTTGTACATATTTTACAGACTACAAACAATTTGTGGTAAGGATGTTACGACATTTCTTTGTAATTTCATAGTCCTGGAGCGTTTACGTTTAGTAGTTTTATGCTTAACCTTCAATTTAAAAAATAAACTCTACTGTTGAGGACGCTTACCAGGCATCACCTCACGAGCTTTCAAAGCTGTCGTGGAGAGAGCACCACAAGGATAACTTCTGGGCTATTTAAAAACAGTTTATATTTATATGATCAGTAGTTTTGTAAATCAAGTACTACGTTTACATGCAGGTTTGAAAATGGTTTCAGTTTTCAGTCAAAATTATGCAAAACTGTTTACATGCAGTTTTCAAAACAAGTTTAAAAATTGATTTGAAATCAGTTTCGGCGCATGCGCATTTAGCTGATGTAAGTGACAGATCCTCTTCACTCCAAATACTTCGTTTTGCTATTATTCCAATTGTTTTTTATACTTCGTACCACTACGCACTAAAACTACACAACTGTCAGTATATTTGAAGGTTAGTAACACAAAGCGATAGAAACGTTATGCTCTGTACGCATGCGCAGTATCGAAACTGAATTTTAAGTGTTTACATGACTAGTTTTGAAACTAGTTTTCAAGTCCAACCCATGAATTTTAGTTTTGGTTTGTGATAATTCAAAACCGTTTTGACACTGTATACATGGCGTTTTCAAAACTAAAAACGGTTTCAAAACTGCATGTAAACTCATTAAAATGATCAGTATTATGTAAAATAAATTTTACACTGACCTCCGGTGATGTAGTGAGCAACATAGCTGACTCACGACCCAAGGGTTCCGGGTTCGAATCATGGCTAAGGTATAGTTGTGGTGTGCGTTCTTCCTAATTTCATTTTCAGTCCCATCGAAAACAAAGTGCAAAGATATGAAAAGTATGTAAGAAAATTTTCTCATCGCCATTAAATCACCGCTTATGATGTACAAAAAGCGTGTAATAATAAATAAAATTTTGTAATATTATATTAAAGAACGTGTTTTATAAGACGTTTTTTTCGCACGCGTCAAAATTTAGAAAACGAGCGTTAGCGAGTTTTCTAATTGACAAGTGCGAAAGAAAGTCTTATAAAATAAGTTCTTTATACTATTTTTTATATTTTGCGCCTTCTACAATAACATTTACTTACTCAATTTGTGATTATATTTGTAACCATTTGTACATTTTCATGTAAATAATCTTCCCTAAATAAACAAAAATAACAATAATTTCGACATTATATTATTAAAATGAATTGTCAATTAACTAAAAATAAATTAGGTAAAAATGGGTTAAAGAAACGTCATCTAGTAGCAACCGTCTAAAATAAAAAATTGCGTATCGAAATGAAGGTCATTACGATACGCAATTGCGTATCGTAATGACTTCATTATGAACGCAAAATATAAAAAATAAATTTTACGAATACTGTGTCTAGATTAGATTAAGTTAGGTTAAATTATGGTAAGGTAAGTTGGGGTTAGATTAGATAAAGTTAGGTTAAATTAGATTTAATTACAATTTTATTATAAAATGACTCATCATTTATTTAAAATACTGATCCAATAAATAGTAGCTTTTAAAAACTAGATTAACTCCGATAGAATTCGAATCAAGGCCGTCAGAATTACAGCTTACTCAGCCACGCGACCTTATAAACGTATGACAATAAAATATTATTAAAATGCCAATATTTATTTGTTTAAGTAAAGAAAAGGTGGTTGAATAAATATAGTAGGTATATGCCAATAAAATTATGCAAATGACTTTTTTATCCGAGATTCTTAAAAAATGCATGACGGGAAACATATTCAACAATTAAATTATCATAAATTTTTGATTTCAATGTAAAGGAATTTGAATCATGCATATATTCATAGCGCGGGATTGGACGATATGCATTCAATTCAGTAGAGTGTTAACTCGTAAATAGTTACGATTTCAGTAAGTCAGACCTTCATTTCATGGTGTTCTCCGTTTACTACTCGCGGGATTCTACGGTTATTTTTTATTCTAAGGGACTTCACTTGAAATATTTCATGTAGAAATATGTACATATGGTAAAACAGAAATATCTCCTTACCCAAGTGACCGGAGGAATACGTAAATATGTTAATATTACCAACGCTGAAAGTTAGGGGACAATCCTTAGCTGTTCAACAAGTCTTTTCACTTTATCAATGCCTTTGTACATTCATTCTTATAGTATTATGAAATGGGGTCAAACCAAAAAGAAAAATATGTTGATTTGTCTCTCATAAATGAAAAATTTATCTAATATTATGCATATATACATCAAAAATATTTAATATTATTATACTTTTCATTCGTGATTTTCTTTATAAAGATCCTGAGTCTGATTTTGTGACGTCATAATTTTGAACACAAATACACGATAGCGAGGCACACCATTAGGCACACACGTATTCGCGCCTATACTGTACATGAATCAAGTCTGTCACTTTTCTAACATAAGCTTATATAACCAACATTTTGAAAGTAACGTCAATATCCTTGCAACAAGTTGTTTTTCTAAAAAAAATAAGTACAAATAACGAAATATGCTAAATAATATTTAGATATTACAACGGTTGTACAATATTGTTTTGTGACGTCCTGCGAGAACGACTCGTTGAGAAATAAAAATATTTTTTTTATATCTCAAGATGTAAGGGAAGATGGTATAAGGCAATAAATACTCCAAAAGTTTCAAGCGTGGTATATCAAGATACAATGACAAACGTCAAATGTAGTTCCATTGTTACTCGGTAGATGACACTACGGTCGCAAAATTATTACGTCATTTGAAATTTTATATAAACTTTAAATAATTATTTCTGTAAAACTAGAAATTTATGTGATATAAAATATATATTTTCGTAAATAGTTTTAAATGTACTTTAAGGAAAAAAAAATGGAAAATGTGGTATGACCCCATTGAGAAGTATACGGCTCATAATAGTAGGTCGGCTTACATTTTCAACAAATTATAAAACGTACACAAATAGTGAGAAATTTCTACAAAATTCTTTCGACTAGTTTAAATAAAACTTATGATAACTATTACTACGTTTACATGTAGTTTTGAAAATGGTTTCAGTTTTCAGTCAAAATTATGCAAAACTGTTTACATGCAGTTTTCAAAACATGTTTAAAAATTGATTTGAAATCAGTTTCGGCGCATGCGCATTTAGCTGATGTAAGTGACAAATCCTTTTACTCCAAATACTTCGTTTTGCCATTATTCCAATTATTTTTTATACTTCGTACCACTACGCACTAAAACTACACAACTGTCAGTATATTTGAAGGTTAGTAACACAAAGCGACAGAAACGTTATGCTCTGTACGCATGCGCAGTATCGAAACTGAATTTTAAGTGTTTACATGAGTAGTTTTGAAACTAGTTTTCAAGTCCAACCCATGAATTTTAATTTTGGTTTGATATACATAATTCAAAACCGTTTTGACACTGTATACATGGCGTTTTCAAAACTAAAAACGTTTTAAAAACAGTTTCAAAACAGCATGTAAACTAAGTATATGGACCAAATGACTGGTGATAATATTTTGACCGATCTTCTAGACCAGATTTATCTTCTTTTGGAACAATATGGAAATCCAGAGCGTACAATAAAACCTACCTATAATATGGGACAATACTGTAACTGAATAATGAGCACGGCTTGTGGATACAATGCCTAATAGAATGAAAGCTGTTATTATTAATAAAGGCAATGTAAGCCAATATTAAATGGCGGAATACTAGAATAACATTTAGTTTCTGTAAATTTAAAATTTATATTTTAAGTTAGTCGAAAGAAATGTGTAGAAATTTCACACTATTTGCGTAGATTTATAATATGTGTATGATATATTGTTACAGAAAAGACAACAATAATGTGAACAAAATATGCATTTATTTAGAAGAACTTCTTCGCGATCACGACTTTGATACTTGCTGTTTTCAAATTTCCCATATCTTTATTTTACCTAGAAAGTTAATATCGCTCTTATTATCAACCTTAGCTCTAATAATTATATTTCGTACATATAGTCCATTGTTCTTCTTTACGTTCATAAATTTAAAAATTAATTTATTCATTTTTATTGTTTCAGTGCTAATGTATAGAAGTATGTGTGCTCGCTTCAAGAACGTCTTACTGGTGTTTGAAGAGAACCTGTAGACACATGCAGGACCTGGCGTTATATCTAACAGTATCATTTATTTATAGTAAGTTCAGAATTTGTTATTTATAGTTTATCCATTATTTGGTATGGTATGACTAGCGAATGAAAGTTGACGTTTAAATTATTTTATAGATGTGGTTTCTTTAGAAACCCTAGAGAAGAATAGAATTGTACGAAATATTTAGGTATGAAATTTTTGCATGAACCCATTTAAATACTAGGTGCGCTTAAAATATTTTAAACATTTTTCGTTTATGTTGATTATAACAAAATATTTTGATCTTTAAACTATTTAGTTTGGCAATTCTATGAAAAAGGATTATTTTTAATTTCCTGTAACAGTAATTCCGACTCGAGGGTTGCTTACACCTGAAACGAACGAACTAGAATTTGCGGTATTAAATTTTTTAAATACATCCCTGAATCCTGTTGCTAAGGTCATTTTAAATGTCTCCTGGTATTGAATACAATTCTAATCATCTGTTACGGAATACATAACGGTTAGTTTCCTTTCAAATCAAATATAGGGAAATATTTTCAAAAGAAACCACATCTATTAAATAATCTAAACGTCAACTTTCATTCGCTATAGTCATGCCATATATAAAATATTAATTCTTAAGACTACTTCCATTATAGATTAGGCTACATTTTTGATAATTGTTGATGTATTAAAAATAGTTTGTATTAATTCAGAATTATTTACTAATTCTCCTATGTACAGGGTGTAAATCGCAAAGTGGAACATAGGCGTTTAACATCAGTTTTTCTTTGCACAAACGTTACCTAATAATTATTTTATGCAAAAATACTTTAAATAAAAGTTATATAAATTTAAATTCTGCATCTAAATCATATGAAACGATTATTTTACCTCTTCATATAAACGTAAAAATTGATTTATAGTTATAATGAGCTTTTAGTCTAGGGAGCCATGGATTTATGACAAAAAATAAACAAATGGGGTTGTTTTTAAATTGTCAATTAGAAGTACAACAATTTTCTATTTGTGTTTTGTGTTAATTTAGTACAGCAATCAAAATTTAATTCTAATTCATAGTTAAAAATAACGCATTTGTTTATTTTTTGTCATCATTTCTTGGCTGACTAGACGAAAAGCTCATAAAAACTGCAACTTTATAATTAATTTTTACATTTATATGAAGAGCTAAAATAATTGGTTTCACATGAATTGATGCGCGTTTCACGCCTATGTTGCACTTTTCGATTTACACCCAGTACATTCGAGGACAACTTGAAAATGAAAACCCGGTATGTAAATACGTCAAAGGAAATGATCCACTGAACAGATAATTCACTTTCTCGTGGTAGAAGAGGAAGAAATATGAAAAGAGTAGATTTCAGTTTTATCCATGTCCACAGTAAAGTAATCCTCATCTTTCCATAAAATGTTCATTTTATATACTAAAATGTACAAAACAAACTTCATATTTTCTTTGTACAGTACGTAGAATAGTACACTGATTGTCATTTAAATACCTGAATTATCAGTATATCAAATTATAATACCTGTTAACGTTTGGTACATAAATTATAAAACACCCTGAATAAAACAGGTACTTGTGTGGAAGTCCGGGCCTCGATTTTGTAATTTTCAATTATAATGGATTTCAAATTCTAATTCTACTGGAATTGGGTTAGGATAGTTAATACAAATATGAGACGTTTTTTGGCAATACATTGGTTTGAAACTATTTCGTAGTGTTTCAAAACATTATATTTTGGCGACAAAACGGTGACGTCAGAGACGAAATTGGTTGAAATATACCACGTTTACATGCACTTTTGAGAATGGTTTCAGTTTTCAGTCAAAATTACGCGAAACTGTTTACATAAAATTTTAAAAACAGGTTTACAGATTGATTTGAAAACAGTTTCGGCGCAGGCGCATTTGACCGATGTAAGTAACAGATCCTCTTCACTCCAAATTCTTCGTTTTGCTATTATTCCAATTATTTTCTCCACTTTGTAGCACTACGCACTAAAACTACACAGCTGTCAGTTTATTTGTAGGTTAGTAACACCAAGTAACACAAGGCGACAGAAACGTCATGCTATATATGCATGCGCAATCTCGAAACTGAATTTTAAGTGTTTACATGAGTAGTTTTGAAACTAGTTTCCAAGTCAAACCCGTGAATTTTAGTTGTGGTTTGAGATAACTCAAAACCGTTTTGACACTGTATACATGGCGTTTTTAAAACTAAAAACGTTTTGAAAACGGTTTGAAAACTGCATGTAAACTCAGTAGTTTCATATGTTTTCAAACCGATCCGCTGGGCTGGTTTGAAATAGTTTCGAATTATTTCATAGTAGAGGGAGTAAACGTTATTAGTTATTAGTTCAAAATACATTATTTACGCGATCCCCACATTTATGATGTTATGTACGAAATTGTTTTGAAAACATATCGAAACCAGTTCAACGCCAAAAAACGCCTATGATTATAATCTTTTCAAACAAGACGTAAACAAAGAAATGTCAAGCAAGAACATGAATTCTACTGATTCAGACCAGTATAATTTGAAATCTACTCTTAAAAAAGTGTAAGAAATATTGATTCTAGTAGAATTTTAGTTAGAAAATCGAAGCCCTGACAGACAAGATCGAAAAAATAAAATAAATTTTAAGAAATGAATTCTATTGCGAAGTAAGTAAATAAATTTCTTGTCTTGATGAAAAATTAATTTGAATTCACTTTTAAAAAACTATTTAAAAAAATTATAATATTAAAATGAGTATAAAAAACCAACCGTGCCATACGAACTTAAGCGAAGGTAATTGGTTGTCATATGTAAAGAAATGACTTCTATAGGAATAGGAGACTTTTAAAGATAAGGAAAAAAGAATGAAAAGTTGTGGGTTATTCATTATCTGAATAGTCGTCCTCGTCGGTGTTCTATCTCTCTCTCTATCTCTACTCGAACATCTAAGTTATATATGTGAAGGAAATATTTCCTTTTCTTTTTGACTGTCTTTGTGTCTTCCGTTGCGGTTCTAATTAAGGCAGGTTCAGTAGAGGTCACTTAATTCCATCAATCCCTTAGGGACAGCTCTTGATTGAATGGAGAAAACCACCCCAGCCCCTTCTCACTTTCGGCTTGCTCCCTATTCTCTGAATCTGGTCCGAATCCGAATCACACATAAAGTTTCATTTTAATTTCATTTTGCATCATTTCCGCTTTTCTCTTCTTTTTAATAATGATTTTTTTTTATTGAATATAACTAAATTGGCAAACCCACACATAAACGAACTACTTTGACGTATGATACAAAACAAAATATTCAATTGTTTTTGTCATGGCACTCTGATTACATGTAGAAATAAATATGAAAATAATAATTTTTCTTTTGCATTTTGCTCGTTTTTTTCGTTATGTAAGGGTATAATCATTTTATATCGTTGTATTCAGAAAAACATGCTAAATCGAATATGCGAATAAAAAGTTGGTTCTCATTTAAAATTAAAAAGTTGAATTCTGTATTTTGAGAACCACTGGTGGAAAAAAAAATTGTAATGCTCATTTTAATAGTCTTATAATATAGAAATTGTTTTCTAATTTAACCGACTTCGTATCTCTTACGGTTCTCGAGATAGCAATAGTGAAACACTTAAATTGAACACTCTGTATATAATATTCAAGTAAGAATAGCATTGCACAATAAAAAGTATGTATATGATTCTTGACGGCATACGTAATTGAATTAGTTTCTTTTTGCCTCGCAGGTTATAGAGTCTGGTCATAAGGCAACGTATGTCGTAAATCTGTCCAAGAAATAATTTGGAACAGTGTTAAAATTTTTATGTTTCGTGTTAATTTACGTGATTTATCAACAACGTCAAAGAAAACCTATCGAAAAGGGCTAATATTAGTAATATTGGTCTTGTTTACAAGTGCGTTTTTGATGCTGAAAAAATAGTTTCCTAGTCGATCAGATTGTAGAGCGAATTGAACTACCTATAAACGGAACATTATTATTATTCTAAGCTTTTTTCCACTGCACATTTTTTTTATTTGCTATACAAATTTTAAATACAAATACATATCTTTTAAATATATGCTAAGAGATGGCGTTCACCTGGTGAATAACGCCATCAACAACTCATTGGGACAATATTTTTTGAAAGATAATGAGTTATTGCAAACATCTGAGCGTCGTCTTAATGAGAACCATAAAAATGTTTCCCAGATGCGATCAATTATTTAAAATACTGATTCAATAAATAGTAACCCAATCAAATTGGCTAGGATATGACACGTCACAAAAACTTATAATTGCATGTAGTTTGCGAACGAATTAATATTTTTTTCACTAATACTCGTTTATATTCTCTTTCTTATTTGATTGTTGAATTTTAATTATTGTACGATACATATTGACATCAGAAATATATCAAATATTTTTGTGGAATGCGTCGAGTGTTGAGTGTATAATATTGGCTATACTTATAAAAATTGTCTGTCATGTCATATGTCATATAGGCTTTAGTGAACACGCAGTGAACGTAAAAAATCACAAGCTGACGATATGTTTAAAAGTAAATTTATGAAAACAATTAGAAAATCGCGGTTAGAGGGGACACGGCTGGACGATTGTGGTTCAGGTGGTGTTTACCTCTTTGATTTACCTATGTTTTCACCCTCTTTCTGTTATGGAAGAGTGCTCGGCTTTTGTGTCGTTTCCGTTTAGTCGCTGGTTAAATTAACTGCTAGTGTGCAATCATCGTGACGGACTCTTGTTTAGAAAATTGCTGCTTGCTTGCTGGCTTGATTTTCACGTTATCCCCTTGCTTTATTTACCCTGCGCTCTGTCGTTTTCATACATTCATACCGCTATTATTCTTACTATCCGCAATTTGTTACACAATTATATTAAATAACAACATAAATTTATTCGAATTTCGCGTAATTTGCTGTAATAGCTGTCGTAATGACGATATATCAGTACTGCTGAAAGAGTAAAGATTGTGCACAACAATAAATTTTGGAAACCTACTCGGATATATTATTGTCACTTTTATAATATTGTACCTAAATCTGTTAGTTTGCCCTTAAAATACAATCAAAGTATCCCTATTTATATTTTTATACTGTAACATATCAATTGTTTAATAAAATCATTTCTGCTAAAGAAGATGTTCACAAAAAAATTTGTACACTCGATAAAAATGTCAAAATTTTCATAACAGTATATCGTGACCCAAATCTGCAGTAATTAGATGTTTAACTCTTTTCATATAGCAGCAGAAGTAGTCTAAGGTTAACCAAGGAGAAATAATTCCGACTTAATTGAAATTGATTAAAATTGAAGTTGTTCGACTAAAAACACTGGACTGACTGGACTGTCACAGTTGACATTATTGGCGACGTCGTAGAAAATAGGTATTTGAGACTTGTACAATGAAAAACTACATATTTACCATTAGGGTAATTAGCATTTTGATATTCAATACAACGAATAAAAATTGTACGTCAATGTAAAAAAGCGTTTCACGTCAGTTTTAGAAAATATTTTTTTCCAGAGAACACATTGATTTTTATTTTCTTTTTAACCATGGCGTAATTGTTCAGTTTTAAGGAGCTCCAGTTCCTATAGAAAGCATGTAAAACAAAATATATTACCAGATTTACTATCTATGTGGTTAGTTCTACCATACGTACGTGGTACGCTTACTTAAATAACAAACACCCTGAAGGTATCTATCTTTTTAAAAAACTTTTCAAGAAAAAGTTGTAATAATAATAATTTATTGCTTAACAGAAATGAATCCCTTAACAAAGCAAATATAAATATAAAGTATATATAAATAAAAGTAAACATTTTATGTGGACAAACAAATTGTTTCAAAGAACAATGTTCCAATTTTGCGTAACTCAGAGATTGAGCAGCAGAAGATATCACATAAATTACATATTTGATTATAGTGTTTACAACAAATGAAAATGGGCGACTTGAGCATCAAATTAGTCTTAGCTGTGTTATTGTAACAAGTACAAACTTTATGGGAAGCGAATGATGGAACATGAAAATTAATTTCGGATAGTAAGGCACTACACTCTATATGATTGTGTAACAGTTTGTATAAGAAAGAAAGACTTTGCAATATGTAACGACCTTGAATACTTGTTACTCCGAGGGATGTTAGTAAAGTATTCTGACTAAAGTTTCTCTCTGGATATTTATTATAGATTTTGAACCAAATAAATTTCAAAAAGTTTCTTTGGACATTCTCAATTAGTTGTTTATGAGTATTATATAAGGGATACCAAACAATGGACGCATATTCTAAGATGGAACGAACAAGCGCATAAAAAAGTGATAACAATGGATGTTCATTTGTAAACTGTTTAGTTTCTCATTATACTGCTTTATTTGCTGATTGGGTAACATTGAGAGTTTGATCAACAAATGAAAATTTTGGATTGAATATAACTCCTAGATCTCTTATTTTGTATTCACGCTGTAGAGGTATGGAATTTATGGTATAATTATTTAATATTAGGTTAATTTTACGAGAATACGATACAATTTTACATTTATTAATATTTAACTGTAATCTATTTCTGTCACACCAAGCTTGTAAAATATCAATGTTTTGTTGTAACTGATTATAATTTTCCGTTGATGTGATTGAATTATAAATTTTTACGTCATTAGCGATGCCATAACTACGTATGTCTGCAAAGTATTAAGTCGATCCAGAAAGTACACATAGTCCGTTTTTAAACTACGAGGAGTAAATTCAAAATTTCCCTAATACAATCCATATATTGCTTGGCCACTGCACAGCCATGTTTACACCAAAACACAAATATTTTTCCCGTTTTGACATTTACTTATTATCCCATAATTTCTTTTATTCAAAAACACAGTTTTTATAAAAACAAAGTGTCTAATATCATAATATAGACACTAAAAGTTCAATAACTTAAATTTTTTGTAAATATTTTATCTAGTTTTTTTTTTGCTGTAAATCTGACTTTTGAAGTTATTGTTCTTAGTTAAAACAGGGTATAGCTCTAAATTGAATTACAAGATTTTCTCTAACTAAAAAACTAACTAACAAACAAGTGAAGTTAAATAAAAGCTCGTACACCTACAAAAATTAATAATAGATGAGTCTAAGGTTAAATATAACTAAAACTAGTATAATTACCCCTTACCGTAAAATTAATTTTAATAAAAACTAATTTTAAGGTTAAGGGGTAATTATAATAGTTTTAGTTAATTTATAACAGGCTAGCTGTATTAGATACATCAGATTCTAATAATATTGATTTTAATTGGTTTAATTTAACTCATTTTGATCAATACGTTTCTCAAGCCAATATTAAAAATATAATAGATACATTTAAAAATAAGCTAGTACAAGGTGATCTATAGATAGGCTGGCCAATTCTTCTTTGAACTCATTATATAAGCTAATTAAATATGATTTTTGCACAGAAAGTTATTTGTTATTAAAAAAGGTTAAAGGTATTTTACAAGAACATTAAATATGAACTTCTGTCTACAGAAAATTGTTCCATTTGTAACCTACATGAAAAAGAAGATCTGTTCCATTTTTTTGTGAAATACCCCATTTACCAGAGCTTTAGAACTTCATATTTAAATAATTTGAATATACAAAATCTTAAGAAGTCAAATTTGGGTAGTCTTTTTATAGACTTAGATGCCACATGAATAAACTATATATTTTTCTGTCATAGCAGCATTTAAGTTGCGCAGTTTTGCAGTAAATGAATGAAACTGTCAAAGTACAATTTTAATACTACTAAAAGTATGCTTACGTTAGTATATTATTATCAAGTATATAGATAGTTGTAGATGTTTCTTTCTATCATTATAGTATGATATTGAATTGAAATGCTGCATTGTTGAAATGTATTTAGCTCATATTTTAATTATAGTATAAGTTATTGGATGTTTGTTTCAATTATAAATGTATTTAAATAGTAAAATATTAGTATTAAATGTTTAATACAAGTGTCTGTCAATCTTTTGTGTAGGAGAATCTCCTGATTGCAAATAAAATTATTGTTATTATTATTATTATTATTATTATTATTATTATTATTATTATTATTATTATTATTATTATTATTATAAAAGTTTTAATCGTAAACATATAAACAAGGGTTACCCTAGAATCATTGATAATGAGTCACATGGTTCTTATTTTCAAGAATTTTGTTTTATATACATATGTATAATACGTATTTAAGAGTAATGCACTTCACCATCTTCTTTCCGCTTCTTAAAACTCCCAACCAATCTTCTTTTGGAATGCTGAATGGAAAGTTAAAAACTGGCAATTTAATTTCTGACGAGTTGAAAACTATCAAAGCTGTCGAACTAAGTACTAAGAACTTTAAAAACTATCAAATTAATTTCAGACTGAGTTAAAAACTGTCAAATTATACATCATGATTCAAAAATGCTCTCAAGTTGATATTGATATCCTTCTTTTCACTCTCAACGATTCTTTAAAAAATTGATTATGTATTTCTATCTAATTTAACTTTTGCAACTTAATTTTAAATGATCTGGGTTCAAGCGCCGATGAAGTCCATAAATTTTTCACAAAAATCTCCCTTTAGATAATAATTGAACACCAAAAATTGGCAGTAAAAGAGAAGGTGTCAGAGGGGCTTACCTCCTTTTGGTAAGTACATGCTAGCTGGATTTAGGTTTTCGGCTGGCGTGGTTTCCTTGTGAAACAAATGATGTAGCTAACCGGAGTCGTATTCAAAGTGTGATCAGATATGCAGATTTCGGGCTCCTTATCGCTCAACAAACAAATGGGATACTATCGAGCATTGCGTTGTGGCTGAGGATGGGTCCGGAGCAGGAGCACTAAGGTACGACTGAACAGGCAAGAGGGGATTTTCCACAAGACACATTGTAGCCGAAGATTTAGATTACACCACATCTGATTACGAAAAAACACATCGTGAACGTGAACATTTGCATTCTACCACGTTTTTCTGCAGGATCATTGATGGAAGTTCAAAATCCCGGTATATTGGCAATGTAACTGTCTAAGGAACTTGTACAGAAAGGTCAAAAAATCTCAATAATAATACAATATAAAATACTGGCCAAAAATTTTCTATCAAGTTATAATTGTTATTCGATATGCCGTAATAATTTTTTTAATATTTTGTGACGATGTTTAAGCTCATTTTGTTCTCAAAATAATATTGAGCTCACATAAATTAATCTATTTCAATACATACTAATAAAAATACATACGGGGTAGCAGAGAGTAGACTCGAACATAGGACTTTAACATGTAAAATCAGATTATTATAATTTCCTAATTCTCTAATTGTTGTAAAAAGCTTCAAATAAAATTTGTAGAGCTTAAAATTCTACATCTGAATCAATAATTAATTTGAGTGCTTTGTAGCGGCAGAAATTAGGTATGAAAATGTCGAAAATCACCCCAAAAATAGCGATTGCCATGGAATTAAAACAAAAAATTAACAAATGTTAAATGGTTTATCTGTCAAATTAGATTAATTTCTTTTTATTTTTATTTGAAATTTATGTTTAAGTGTACAATTATATATTTAAATTACCTAATAGATATTTGTTCACTTGAACAGAAATTATAAATAATACGTAATAGAAATAAACTACCCTAAATTGATAAATAAATGGTTCAACACAACTATCACAAATACACTAGATATAACATCAAAGCATTTGTTTTGTTTTCGGCTGGACAGAAAGAGACATCTAAGGATAGAGATATATTAAGTCTCCTCACGGAGTATTCGCTAGATGTCACTGCTTGTTCTATTTACATGAACTGTACTATATTTGAAATATTTGAATTATTATTAACGAAAAGCAATTATAAAATGTATGAAACAAATTGATATTAGTATTAGGAAAGGATAAAAAGAATTGTATATAATTATATTATTCTATTGATTTTTAAACAATATTGTTTTTGTGTACATGCTTCTTATTCTATTTGTAGTTTTTTCTAAATTTATTTTTGTGGTAGATCCGGATTTTGAAATAAATGTCTAAAATTATTCTACTGATCCAGACAAGTAGAATTTGAAATCTGACAGAATTGCGATTCCTCCAAATCGTTGTCAGGATATATTTCAAATTTGAAATCTGACAGAATTGAGATTTCCCCAATTCTTTCTCTGGATAGATTTCACATTCTACTGGTTTGGAGCAGTAAAAACTTAATTCTGACAGAATTTGAAGTCGAGGTCCGAACGACTTCACAACTTCCAAACAAAGAAACAAAATGTCACAAATACGTTATAAGGACCGTAGAGACATCTCTCGCCAAACTTTAGAGTAGACTTTATATATCTCTATCTCTAGTTGTCTCTTTCTGTCCAGGCGAGAACATAAGAAACAATAGTGAGGTATATGGCATGTTTTGTCTAGTATATTTATGGTCGTTAGTTAAACATTTGTTCCTTTATTTGTTTCAATTTCATCGCTATTTTTAAGGTGATTTCCTACATTTTCATACGTATGTCCTATCATTACAAAGCATGCAAAAATAATTTTGCTTATTGATTCATCCAGAAATGTAAACTATATAACTTTAATTTGAAACTTTTTTCCTAATATAATTAGGGTAGCAAAAAATTATGGAAGTATGATATTACATGTTACAGTCCTATATTTAGATGTTCGAATCACCACCAGTCAAAGTTGCTAAGTCTTACGAACATTGCTAAAAATTGGAACCAATAGAAACAGATGTAAAACCTTCATTTTAATGTTTTATTCATTGTTTGCAATTATTATTGGTTACTAGCTATAGCAATGTTGCTAAGAATTTCTTACAGAATTGGAGTGACTATATTCCAAGTTTTGTTTGCCAATGGCAGCCATATCAACATCTCTTTTATTTTTATACAAATGCGCGTAATTTCTATCTGGTGTAGTGTCATATTCAAATAAATATTATTTGGTTTACTTTTGCTGTTTTGTTATTTTCTGCATTCATATAGTTCAAAATGGATTCCGGATTTCAAAAAGGCGATAGGTGAAGGCTTGAAAGTATAGTAAGAATTTAGACTCAGGTGCAATGAAAACGGTCTACTTTTTATTTTCGTTTTCATTAACAGCATTGTTTTCAAGACATTTTAAATAAAACTTTTAATTTTGTCCAATGAAAGACAGACTATTGCAGTGTATATCGGTTTATTTAGTGAGCAATAATAATTATCAAACATGAAATTGTAAGGTTAGTAAATACTGTGGCTTGAAATTCAATAGTGATAAAAAATTAGTATCGTCATTGAAAAGAGCTTAAAAAATGCCCTGAAGAAGTGCAAATCGAAATCTATAATTATTTCATACTTAGATATTTTACAAAAACAAAAAAACTGAAAAATTTACATATTTGTGTGTATCTAGTGACGTATGCATTTCTTCCGAATAAACAATGCACTGCTAAAATGGCATCTTAATATAGGACGACAAATTTTGTCTAATTAACCTACTTCGTAGCTCTTCTTTTTTATAGTTGTCGAGATAATTAGCACCTGAGTTTAGAATAAAGTAGATATTTAGTTCATTAAATTATTTTGCTCTGTTTAAATTTTGATAGATTGTATAATATAGTTTTAAGGTAATTTGTTACTATGGTGAAGGACGCCACCGGAAAACTTTGACAAATATTATGTGTTGCGAATTATCGTTAGAATGATATATGCTTGAGGCAATTGAACGAATATTACTTATAGCTGTGAATGTGAATCAAAGATATATTTAGCATTAGAGCGGAAACATTAGAGGTTTTTTGCCACACCAGGAAAGAGAAGTCGGAGGACCGCGACATGAGGCGAGGGCTGAGTGTACGCCCTGGGGAACCCCGGAAACGCACCGAACCCAGACAAGTCTGCTTCACTTCCTTGCACTCGCGAGACATTCGTCCCCGGCAAGACGTTCCCACGGCTCGATGTGGATGTCTTCCGCGATTACCGACAAATTTTGTGGCTTTTAACACGTGTGCTACTGCTTCTTAACTCACATACATACACAAGGAATCTGATCCATCCTGTAATTTATACGATTGTTCCTAATCTCAAATCACCTATTACATCGACACTGTAATACCGAGTGTTTCTTTTTTTATTAGTGGACATGGGCGTATGCCATTACCATAGTTATATTTAAAATGATTGACAGCAATGTATTATCGCGTTTCTTTTTAAACTTGACATAGGGAGTTATTAAAGTCATCAAACTGTTATATTCCAAAATAAGTATGAAGAAAAAGTACAAATCAGAACATGGTATAAATCCAATATGTGTCTAAGGCAAATTTCCGATTTATTTGCTGCTACTTTTAATGAGCGACACAATCCAGCAAGGAGTTATCAAAGTCATTAAACTGTCATCTTTCAAAATTATGTACAATTGAAGAAAAATACAAATCATAACATGGTATATAAGTCCACTATGAATCGACAAGTTTGCGATTTATTTACTGCTACTTTTAATAAGCGATCCAGCCCAACAACTATTAGAAAAATCTATAATAATTATACTATAGAATACATCAATGGACAACATTAAAAGAAAATCAGTACAAGTAAGGTAATTAAAAATAAGAAACATCATACAGTACAATAAAAATGACAATAACCTTTCGATAAAAATAATTTCTGAAATTGACAAATTGATGATTGACAACTCCCTATGTCCAGTTATAAAAACACGCGACAATACATTGCTGTCAATCATTTTAAATGTAACATTGGTAAAGACATACGCCCATATTCACTAATAAAACAACTTCCGGTATACTCTCACATATTTTCTATATATCTTTGACTTTGTAAGCTATAATACTAAAAAAATAATTAAATTCTAGAAACTATTGAGAATATGACAGAAGGTTCATATTTAAAAATTATTTTTTAAAAATATGTTCAAATTAGTTCCTTTCAACAATAACACACAAGTAACAATTCTTTCCTTCTACTTCTTAAAAGCTCCCAACCAATCTTCATTTAGAATGCTTTTAAACTAATTTCTGGAATATTTAATGATAAAGTTGTCAAATTAATTTCTAGTGTAAAGTGATTATCCGTTCAGCATTAGGCTGGATTGTCCAGCATTTGCATAACTTGTCCAGCATTGATAAGTGTCCGTCATTTTGTCCAGCATTGATATGTGCTTGTTATTTTGTGCACCATTACCTTTTTTTAGTTTTTTAAATGTACAGAATAATGTTTTAGGAAATTAGCTGGTATATATGCAGATTTTTAAAGTTTCACTATGTTTCAAGGTTTTTCATTGCTAATTTCCTAATTTAGTTCTCAAAATTGTATACTGTTTTGTGTATTTTAATTGTAAAATTTTCATGGACGTCATAGTAGCCAATTGCATATTTAAAACGAAATTTGAAAAATGTTTGAATGTTACTTATTTGAAAACTATTAAGGAGAATGAAAAAAAAGAAACTTAAAAATAACCAATTATTATCTTTAATTGTATTTTTCAATAATTTCATTAATCATTGTTTTTATTCTATAAAGTTAATAATTGTTGAATTCTTGATGTTGATACCACAGAACTTTAGACGAGAAAACACATCGTTCGAAAGCAAAAAAAAAATTCAATGGTTCTTTTCAATTTAGCGTTTATATAAAAATTAACTCGAAATTCAACAGTAATAAAAAAACTTGAAATAAAAAAGTAAAAACGTGTCCTAAAGGGGTGCAAACCAAAATGCAGTATTATTTCACATTTGGAAGTTATTCGCAAAAAAAAATACATGGTATTTTTATTTTTTCGTCCAATATCCAGTGTCCAGCAATGACGTTAAAGAGATTCGGTCACTTTATTCTAGTGACTTGGAAACTGCCAAAGATATCAAAATAATTAATTAATAATTACTGAGAGACTTAAAACTCGTGGCCGAGTGCCTGAGTGGCAGGTCGCGAATCTGGGGAACCGAGTTCGATCCCGACCAACGCCAAATATTTCCAATTTTAAATGGCACAAAATTGACCCCTGTGGTGCACTCTCCACGCCATCAATGAGTGCCCGTGAGGTGACGCCTGGTAAGCGCCCGCACGATACAAATATTTCATCATTACCGATATCTGTATATAAAGCAGATTGGCACACCCAGCAATAGGTAATAAGCCGTGATGATATATTTATTTATTTATTTATTTATTTAGAGACTTAAAAAGTAAAAAGTGTTAAATAAATTTCAGGCTGACTTAAAAATTGTCAAAGCTGTAAAATTATACTTAAAAAGTAAAAACTGTAAGCTGTCAAATTATAAATCATGATTCGGAAATACTTTGGTGAATTACATGTTTTCATTAAGAACGATATTTTAACAACCAAATATATATATATATATATATATATATATATATATATATATATATATATATATATATATATATATATATATATAAATATATCATCACGGCTTATCACCCATTTCTGGATGAACCAGTTTGTTTTTATTTACAGATTTCAATAATAACCATATATATCTGTAACTGTTGAGAACGTTTACCAAGCATCACTTCACGGGCTCTAAATGCTGTCTTGAAGAGAATTTCACAGGAATCACTTTTGTTTCTTTGTAAATTGTAAAATAGTTAATGAAAAAGATCCAGATATTGAAATGTACATTCAAAGATTTAATTAATTTTATGAACAAATAATTATTGTATTTATAAACAAATACAAGTACTAAATCATAAGTCGCATTTGCATTTAAGGTGGTTTTATCATTATAAGTATTTATGAGTTGAGATATTTGAAACCAAGATATTTGAAACCAAAATAGAGCGAAAATATATTGGCAATACAGGAATACTGTCACACAAACAAAGATTTTTTCGTCCAGTGTCCAGTTACCAGTTATTTTTATAATTATTCTCTTCGAAAGACTGAAAATATGTGATTTTTCTTAGAATTTTTGCATGTATTAAAACAAATATGTATATTTTTCTTGAATATACTTATTGTTATTTTATAAGATATTTACGACAATTTAATTTTTTTAATAACCCTAAAAAGATTTAGAATATATATTTTTATGAATTATTTTACTTGACAAAATTTTTGTATAAGACTGTAATGATAGAACCACCTTAAATTGTTCATATATTGATGATAAAGAATAATTTTTCATTTAGTTTTTGTAAATCTTCATCTTATTTTCCGGCAGTGAGAAACAAAATGATGTTGACTCTCAAGGCATGTCTGAGGTTTCTAATTATACACTCGTACACCCTCTGTAAAGGAACATTATATACACAGGAATGTGTCGCTTAAGATTTACAATTAAATTAACCTTGTGTAAAATAGAATCTTACGCATTTTGGTTAGAAAACAAAAGCCCTAATGTATGCTATTATATACAGTAGTAATATTATGCTACGAAATAATACTGTAACGTTTTTATTTATTTAAATGGGGTTCTATACCAATTGTTTTTTCTACAAGAATAGGATGTACTTACAATTTTAGTGCAAACGCGACTTAAAAATTAATAAACGCTCGTCTCGGTTTTAGGACATGAAACGTCAAACAAACTTTCAATCGCTTGTAGTTTGCGAACGCAAAAATAGCATTACGTAATAATAAGTGTATGATTCTTGACGACATACGTAATTAATGTAGTTTCTGTCAGCCTTCCAGCGTGTAGCCCAGCCATACTGAGTTCTCCCCATCATTCAACCGAGGCCGAGAAATTCTCATCCTTATATTATTATTGCATTATAATTATTCCGATGCTTTTATTTTGCTATTTTACGCTAGTAAAATTATATTTTTTATATTTATACAGGATGTAATCATAATTCGGGGAAAAATTAAAGTACCTACTGACCAAAATGAGTAAAAAAGGGTTCATCAACATGGGTCCAATCTTCAATAGTTTTTGAAATATAAGGCAATGAAAAATGAGGTTTTACAGGGTTTACCTCTGCTATCTCGAAAACTATAAGAGTTACGACTTCCATTAAATAAGACTTTTTGTTTACCTTTCAGAGGTTTTTTAAAAAAATCAAATAATTATACTAAGTTAAATGTTGTGGCAACCTTGGCTAATATTTGATTTTCAAATAACTTCGCTACTATAAGAAATTGAGAAAAATGTTTTATATACAATTTTATTGTTTTTTATAGACTATTTACTGACATAGACAAAATTTTGTTCAATCACTATCTTTGTAAATTTTCTTCGATTCTAATAGTAAACGGCCTCTTTCTCGGAAACAGTTGAAGATCGGACCCATGTTGATTAAGCCTTTTTTACTCATTTTGGTCTGTACTATATGCCCTTTCATTTTTTCCCCGAAGTATGATTACATATAAAATATTAGTTGCAAAAGTAATTATTGTAATAATTTATTTAACTTTTTTCTTAGAATATATCAGTTCAGTTAAATTATTTCCATTATTGTAAATAGTTCGTATTGTTGTTAACAGTTATACATTGTTTATATTTAAATTGTTTATAATGTTTATGAAATTTTAGTTTAAAAAACTGTGACAAGTAATAATACAATTAAAATAGAAATAAATAGTAGTTATAAATTTATAAAAACATAAAAAAATAACAATAGTAACAATAAATAGTAATTACTAAATCGTTTTTACAAAAACTAATTGAAAATAATATAAATATACTTGTTTAAAGCAAGTATTTTCTGCTGTAGCGCTTGTCGTGCGATCTGCTCGGAAAGAGAGAGGCGAAGTCAACGTTTGGCTCACCGACAGTAGGGGTGCGAAAAAACATCGATGTGATCGATCTGATCCGAAAATCGACTGATCGATCAAAATGATCACAGACACCATTTAATCGATCAATCGATCTGATCGTTTAATCAGAAGATCGTTCCAGCAGCTGGTCAAGGTTACGTGTACGCATGCGGGAAAGCGTCGCGCGCATGGGGAAATATTTCGTCGTTGACTGCGTTGACTGAACCGCTGTCTGAGTGTCGATGTTTATAAACTACGTAGATAGGTACACCTTACCGTGATCCGAGACAACAAAATATTATACTATGTAAGTATATACCTATGTATTCAAGAATTAAAACTATTTTAGTATCATAATTTAATTACAACTATTTCAATATATCGGTGAATCATTTCTTGATAAATAATATTTCAAAATAAATTATTTAAAAAAATTAATAATAAGTAGATAGAGAATTAACAATATTATTGTGACCGGGTTTCCTTCAACCTCTTAGTAAAGTGTTTGGTAATTATACGAGCCCAAACTCATATTACTTCGGACGGTCAACATTTTCAACAGAGAAATTATAAAACCTACGCAAATGGGGTCCTGCACTCTAATTTTTTATTATTTTAAATGAAAGTTCGTTAAATTTAGAAGCAATTCGCAGTATTTTTTTTTTATTTCTTTAATATTTAATAGAGGTGGAAAATTAGATGATCTGATCGATCAGATCGATCATTCAACTTGATCAAAAAGTTTGATCAAGATCGATCAATCGATATGATCGATCAAAATTAAGGATCAAAGTTCGATCACAAATTTCCAAGATCGAACAGCCCTAACCGACAGTAGTATAGGGCGTAGAGAGGGAAAATCACTCCGTCTTACTCGCACTTACATATTTCCCATGAGGACAGCACAATTTGGCCTCTGTGTAAATTCGCGTAAAAATAATACTGTTTGAATAGTTATTTGGCATATTATAGTAACAATAATTGTTTATGAGTTCATATACCTATTGTAGATTTATATTACTTCATTACATTTTAATAAAAAAATATAATTTTTTTACAAATATATTGAATTTAACATTTTTGTGTCTCGTGTTGATTTACGTTATTTATTTATTTATTTATATATATATATATATATATATATATATATATATATATATATATATATATATATATATATATATATATATATATATATATATAAATATATCATCACGGCATATTACCCATTGCCGGGTGTGCCAATCTGCGTTGTACACCAGATTTCGGTAATGATGATGACACATTTATACCGTGCGGGCGCTTACCAGACGTCACCTCACGGGCACTCATTGCTGGAGTGGAGAGTGCAGCACAGGGGTCAATTCTGTGCCATTTAAAATTCTAAATATGTGGTGTCGATCGGGATCGAACCCGGTTCCCATAGATAATATTTTTTATGAAACTGGGCCTAAGAGAGTTAAATTTGTACTGTGGTCACATTGTGAATAACAAGATTTTTAACACGGACACTGAAAACTGTATCTAATTGAGAATTGTTTTAATGACAAAGGAAATATTGAAAATGACATTATAAAGCGGAATGATGAGATGAAAACATAAAAAGACGTAGTGAGTTGAGATTGAGAAGGAGAAAAGACGACTCCCAGCTGTTAGAACATCAAATCCTTGGCTGAGTGTTTTATCACATCGCCAGGTGGTGGTGTTGTCGCGGAAGAAATGCAGGAACCACAAGCGTGTTATGAGGGAGACGAAGCTTGGCTTGGCTTGGCTCGGCTCGGCTTGGCGTTGGCGTCCCTTGGTTTCCTGCCGTATCGGGCGACGTTATAATCATACCTTAAGTAATTAATCATTGAATTCAGCAGTATTTACTGAAGTCAAGCGACGCGTCTTAATTTGTAAGATAAATACCCATATTAATTAGATAGCGTCAACAACGGAAGTCATATAATTACTTAGCAACATGACAGTGTTCATTCCTAATACTTTATCGCTGGCGACCAGCCGCAACATTTGCATAAAATGCTCGTAAAGAACGAACACCAAGCGCGCCGGTAGCGTATGTCTTATAGATATGA
Organism: Harpalus rubripes; assembly: GCA_963082715.1. NCBI lineage: Eukaryota > Metazoa > Arthropoda > Insecta > Coleoptera > Carabidae > Harpalus > Harpalus rubripes. The sequence continues at coordinate 45,461,951 of OY720458.1, read as the reverse complement.
ATTGTAATTTCCTAGTCTTACCACAATGCAAGTAGAATAACTAACGAAATTTTTCATTTCTTTCAATTTTTATAAAACTACCTTGTACAATAATAATTTGATGATTGGTTTTGATTGGAACGGCCTGGGTTCGATCCGGACGACGTAAAACATGAAATAATAAATAAATCAGTGAACTTGGTCGTATGCATTACCATAGTTACATTTAAAATGATTGACAGCAATATATTATCGCGTTTTTGTATAAGTAAACATAGGGAGTTGTTAAATTCATCAAACTGTCATCTGTCAATTTCAAAAATTCTTTTTTGTCGAAAGGGTATTGTCATTTTCATTTAACCTTCCTCAGGGTAACCGGGGTGCACCTGCACCCCAAATTCTTCCATAGAAATTACTTAAGTTTGCAGCTTGAACTTTTCAGTAGCTTCATAAACTTACTTTTTGAACATTTTTTGAGCAAAGGTGTTTTTCGTATTTTTTTTATATTGGAGAAAATAATTTTTGTTACGAGTGGGGTGTGTCACTACCATAGTTACATTTAAAATGATTGATAGCAATATATTATCGCGTTTTTTTATAAGTGAACGTAGGGAGTTGTTAAATTCATCAAACTGTCATCTGTCAATTTCAAAAATTCTTTTTTGTCGAAAGGGTATTGTCATTTTCATTTAACCTTTCTCAGGGTAAGCGGGGTGCACCCGCACCCCAAATTCTAAATTTTTCATAGAAATTACTTAAGTTTGCAGCTTGAACTTTTTAGTATCTTCATAAACTTACTTTTTAAACATTTTTTTAGCAAAGGTGTTTTTCGTATTTTTTTTATATTGGAGAAAATAATTTTTGTTACGAGTGGGTATTTGGGTATTGTCATTTTCATTTAACGGTATAATTTAATGTTTCTTATTATTAATTACCTTACTTGTTCTGATTTTCTTTTAATGCTGTCCATTGACGTCATGTAGTTCTATAATTACTTATTATAATTTTTTTTAATAGTTGCTGGACTGGGTCACAAGTAGCAGCAAATAAATCGGAAACTTGTCTTATCATATTGGAATTATACCATGTTATGATTAATTTGTACTTTTTCTTCAATTGTACAGTATTTTGAAAGATGAAGTGGGATGACTTTGACAACTATATTACACAATATCTATATATTCAAAAAACGCGATAATACATTACCGTTAATCATTTTAAATGTAACTAATAATGACATACTGATAAACAAAACTCTCGGTATATTATCATATTCATACCATGCGGGCATTTACCAAGCGTCACCTCACGGACACTTGTTGCTGGTGTAATTACTTTCTACACTAAAATCAGGAACTGGAAACCGAACCGAACTTGAACCGAAAACCGTTCCGAACCCACCTTTTTTAATGAACCTGAACCACAGTTAATTTGGTCGACATGAACCCGAACCGGAACTGAATCCTCTAGTTTCGGGTTCACTGAACCAATATGTTTTAATACTTCTGTGACACATAGTTGCAAACAAGATTAGTTTTGTATTGAAATAATTGCCTTTAAATAAAACCTACATTTTCAATTATTATTTCATTATTTGAAGATGAGGAAGATTTATTAGAAAGCTAGTGAAAGGTAATGAAAAAGCCCAAGCATAAATATTAAAATTAAAATAAACCTAGTACATAGTTTTTAAAAATTATAAAGAAGTCCAAAGACAATTTTTTTGTATTTCAAATACATAATTTTAATTTTTCGAACCCGAACCGGAACTGAATCGGTACCGAACCACTTAAAACTATTTTTTCTGAACCCGGGCCGTACCTGAACCCAATTTTATTTTCATTTCTGAACCTAAACCCAAACCGAACCCATTTTTCTGCGGTTTCCGATCCCTGAAAGCCAACGAGTTTGTTTTCCTGAATGATTTTATTAACCGACTTATTTAGCCAGTTAATTTAACCATTTGAAAAACCAGTTAAGTAAAGAGTAAACCGGTTTTTGAACGCTAGTTTTTTCGATTTCTTGCTTTACCTTAAAATCAAGAAGAAAAAAAGAATATGTATTTGAAACCGGAATTACCGTTCCATATTACATGTAAACAAGGCTTTAGGTAGGGGATATTCAGTAAGCAAAGCTATTTCATACTCGTACGACCATAAAAATTAGCAGGAGAAATATGAAGAAGGAGTCGAGAAGTGATGAGCATTTGAGCACAGGTGTCTAGTTGCTATTAGAGTAAAGCAGAATGGGTAGAATATGGATAAAGGGCTGTGGTAAGTGATAATTGGGAACTGGCAACGTGATGAGAGAGCGAGTGCTCGGCTGGGGCGAAACGAAAAGCAGCAAAGAGCAGCCCGAGCCCGACACTCGGTCATTGGTCCCTCAAGAGCAGAACACCACTTTATCTGTAGTGTTTTATGCTCCGGTTGACAGCAGATAAAATATTAGAAATGACTGATATCGCTTGCATCCGCCATCATCCGTTAAATTCCGCCCATCTACCACAACTCCGCGTTCATCCAACATTTTTTCGAGGTTTCTGCTTTATTTTCACAATAAACATCTATTAGTCAAGCATCAAGTATAGTTCTTTCAGAATTTAAGTAAGTAATATTCGTTAATGTTTTATTAAGGGGGTATAATGAAGAAGTATAGCATTCCATTGTGTACTAAGAGGGCAGTTTCTATTACATATGTTATGTATACATACAGTAAAATCTGGAGGTATGGTATGACTATCGAATGTAACTTGACGTTTAAATTATTTTATTGATATGGTTTCTTTTGAAAAAATTTTCGTATGCTTCGAATTTGAAAGGAATCTGACCTTTATGTATTCTGTTAGAGAAGATTAGAAGTGTACGAAACATCCAAGGAAGAGAATTTTTCCAAGTACCCATTCAAATACTGTGTTTTCCAGAAATATACTAGTATATCTTGCTCAAATTAGATGCATGATTATGATACTTGCACAATAGCAGAATAACAAGACAGGGGTGTATTTAAAATATTTTTCATTTATTTTAGTTATAATAAAATATTTTTTATTTATACATATTACAATATATGTATGGGTGTCTACTAGAAATCTATTATAGGGGGAATACAATGTTTTTCTTCTTCTGTAGTTACCTTTAATTAATTTTAGACAACATGTTTCAAGTAAATGTTGTGGATGTAGATAATAAATTTGTTTTCCCTATATAACAGATTTTAAGTAGACACTCGGTATATAACAGACCTACACTTATGCTACAATAATCATTTCAAAAATCGTCAAAGTTACAAAAAATAAATTACTAAATATCTTTGGCAGAATCATTGATTCTATTATATTATTATAAATCTAAGCTCACTAAAAGAATAGTCAATTGCATTACAATTAATTACATTATTACTATACAGGGTGAGTCTGGGAAGACGCCCCCCTCCTTTAACGTGTTTATTATAAGTAATAGAAAGAAATGGCTCATATAAAAGTTTTATTATTTTACATATACTATTTGATGGCAGATGTAGATATTTTTTATAAAGTCAGGTTTACAAGATACGACATCAACTTTTATTTTTCAAATAGCAACCTATAAATATTTTAATAAAATAGAAACCGCCATTTTTTCTCTTTTCAGCGATGTATTATTTTTATTAATGTATTTGAAAAATTTCGAGAAAAATGAGATAATTTAGAAATATTAGAAATAATTTTTAAATAATATTATAGGTGGCTATGTGAAAATAAACAAAACGTAACAGTGCTATACAACTTATCAAACTAAGATAACAAATTTAGTAACAAAAACAACTTAAAACAAATGTTCAAAATTACGACCATGTTCTGTAATACAAAAATTCAAGCGTTGAACGTGATTCACCAATTATTAGAATCATATCAATTAATTCGTTCTTCGTAAACATTTCAAAATGTTTTTTTTTGTTTACAAAATAAGTTAAATTAAGTAACAAACAAATGTACCTATACTTTTTTGACATTAATTTAATTTCCCTGCATCATTTTCCCAGTCGATCATCGTTACTCCAATTAATTTAATTGTTTTACATTGTTACGTTTTGTTTATTTTCACATAGCCACCTATAATATTTGTTTAAAAATTATTTCTAATATTTCTAAATTATCTCATTTTTCTCGAAATTTTTCAAATACATTAATAAAAAAATAATACATCGTTGAAAAGAGAAAAAAATGGCGGTTTCTATTTTATTAAAATAATTATAGGTTGCCATTTGAATAATAAAAGTTGATAGTAATATCTTGTAAACCTGACTTTATAAAAAATATCTACGTCTGTCATCAAATAGTATATGTAAAATAATAGAACTTTTATATAAGCCATTTTTTTCTATTACTTATAATAAAAAAGTTAAAGGGGGGGGGCGTCTTCCCAAACTCATCCTGTATATCTATGTCAGAATCGTCGTTAGAAGAATCGTCAGAGTTTAAATTTATTATTAATTTTATTAATTTAAAACCATGATTTGACCATGTTCTTGTAGAAATGGTTTAAAAGAACACTCATTTTTATCGGAATCACTAGAAACCCACGGTTGCCACATTTTAAAAATTTAAAGATCAACACTCACAAAATTGTCAGCCAAACTATCGCTCTGCTTAAAACTTTAGAAATGATGTCCATATTACTAGTATTCAGCTTTTAAACTATTTAGATTGGTAATTCAACGAAATATGATTAAATCATAAGGTCATCAGCCCTAATGGTAGTTCCGAGTCGGGGGTTGCTTGCACCTGAGACGAATAAGTCGTAATTAGCGGTATTAATTTTTTAAATATATCCCTGAATTCTGTTGTTATGGTCATTTTAAATGCCTCCAGTATTCCAGTGGTATTCAGAACACTCATACTAGTGTATTTCTAAGATATCCTAGCGCAGTATTTGAATGGGAAAAATTCTCATCCTTGGATGTTTCGTACAATTCTAATCTTCTCTAACGGTCAATTCCTTTTAAATTCGAAGCATACGAAAAAATTTTCAGAAGCAACCGTATCAATAAAATAATTTAAACCTCAACTTTCATTCGCTAGTCATACCATATCACTTTACTAGGGTGCTCATAAAATGCCGCCCACTTTGTACCTGGAACAAAACATTTCTCTAACAATAGAAAGATCCCAATCAAAGATTCGATAATCCCTTTTGAAGAGCTGTATAGGCGTAGATAGAAGTTTTCAGAGGGATCTGTTTATTATATTATCTGCAAATAAAAAAATGTTATTTATAAAAAAATTATATTTATTTTAATGTAAGGTGACTTCAACTGATCACGAAAGAATAATTTAGAACTGATACGGATAATCTGTATTGAATTCATTCTTTTCGACAATCTCTTATAGCAAATAATTATTGACGCACTACTGGACTGTCTTTGAAGGACTAATTTATTACTTCAACTCATTTTTGAAATTTCAATGTTTTTATTCCCTAACGAAATTATTTCAAACAAAAATAGCGTTTATGATAAAGGAATATTAAAATTATTTTACTGTATCTACAGAATAGGTAGGGAATCCACTCAATATATGTCTTTATTTCAACAAAGCGACACAAATAATTTATAATTTTATTGCTGGACGCTACAGAGTAAATTTTTCTGACTATAGTGAAGTTATACCTAATTTTTCTGGTGGATTTATTTGCCGCATCCCACAAAAATCTACTATTCTTACAAATTCTGACTTATTACTCCAACCCATTTTGAAGCGGAGTATAGCAAATATTGTTTCTGGTGACAAATTTGTAAAATCAAATTTGTCTCTTGACTTCTGTCGTCACAGCCCCAGCCCCTAACTTGAATTATGAAAGAACTATAGCAAGTAGCCCATGATAAAAACACTTTCATTTGTCGTTCCGATTCCAAGCCGGTAATGCTGAATGCTCAACTCGCTTGAATTCTGATTTAATTAAAATATAGAGCGATGCCGTGCCGTGAGCTGAAGTGATTTGTCCATTGAAAACATCACTTTTACCCAATGAAACGCGGCGACGCGCGGTTTTCTCGGAAATAAGCAGATTTACGGGAACATCCGTGAATACGAATACTCGTACTCGTACCGCGGTTACCAGGACCACATAGTGGTATTCAACGAATCGATTTAAAGCTGCTTTTGTCACAATACAGACTCGACTCGTTTCAGCCATTCGGATTGTACTTCTGAATTTCTGTATAGCATTAACCAGACTGTGAACACGATCGTTTTCTCGCGCAATCGACGGGAGTGGGAGGATCGCTTCGCGTACTAATGTTACCAAATGCATGCATGAGTGGTAAACGCAAAACGCACGTCAATGATGTCTGCCTGCTTTCAAACCGTCTCCAATTCAATTTGAAGCTCACACAATAGACAATCTCTTTACAAGAGCCATCATTGCTGATACCCTCCTCCACTCTAAATGTAAGTTTTAAAGCAATATGTAATACACAGGAGTATCAGTATATACACACGCACACGAGTCACACCAAACACCAAACGCAGGTGATTTGATAATTGGATACATGACTACACGACGGACGCAGGATGTGAAACACAGGATCAAAGAGATGAAACCAGTGTACAACACGAGTCAACAAATGTTTACGTGCGTAATTACCGAAGATGAATGGTTAAGTACCATGGTACATTACTTGGCTTTGCCACGCGACATGCGGCTCTGCGCAAACAAAGACGACAACTCGTATTCGGGATAACGGGATACGGGGTACAGGATCGACTCTTGAGGACCATCCATCTACTGCAGATCCCATAGGATACAACCGAATCAATTAGCAACCCGACTCATTATCTTGTCTCTAGTCTACCCCCACACTAACACTTCTTATTATTCTTGTTCTATCTCACACAATATCATAATGCATTATTTGAAATATTACCTATATGAATCTTATAACATAATGGAAATCTCTACCATACTTAGTAACACATTATAAAATTGATCATTTGCTGCTTTCAAACCTATTATCTCCTCTTTGAAATCCGGGATCCATTTTTAAGTAAATGAATGTAATATAATGAAACAACGAAAGCAAAACCAAATAACAATTATTGAGGGGTATAGAAACAAAGGTAACAATCTCCATTTTGACAAGTTTCGAGTAAACAAGAAAAACCTATTTTTGTTAGTTTCAGTTATATCTTTTTGCTGAAAATTTACTTACGGCACCGAGAAAGCATTAGAATTATATTTTTTAAACATTTTACTTGGGGAAAATAATAATATGAGAGATATTTAAACAAAAAGTTTGGAAATTGTTACTTTTGTTTCTAAACCACGAATGTTGTTACATTGGAAGGTCTTATTTTGGTAATTACATTCTGGGAAAATCGGTAACTGTTTTCTGGAGTATCTACAATTAATTTTTTATATTTTGCGTTCATAATGCAATTGCGTATCGTAATGACCTTCATTTCGATACGCAATTTTTTGTTTTAGACGGTTGGTACTAGATGACGTTTCTTTAACCCATTTTTACCTAATTTATTTTTAGTTAATTGATAATTCATTTTAATAATATAATGTGGAAATTATTATTATTATTTTTTATTTAGGGAAGATTATTTACATGAAAATGTACAAATGGTTACAAATATAATCACAAATTGAGTAAGTAAATGTTATTGTAGAAGGCGCAAAATATAAAAAATAGTATAAAGAACTCATTTTATAAGACTTTCTTTCGCACTTATCAATTAGAAAACTAGCTAACGCTCGTTTTCTAAATTTTGACGCGTGCGAAAAACACGTCTTATAAAACACGTTCTTTAATATACTATTTAATGATATTACATCACTATTATTTATTTTCGGAACAGAAAAAATGTTAAAAAAAATTGAGAATTAACCTCAACTTATTTGAAACATTAATTGTGTACAATATTAATTATTAATTAAATACTTTCAATGTATCAAAAATTCAGCAGTAAACAAAAAAAACAGCAACTAAACAGACATCACATGAACGCAAATCTTTCGTTTGATTGGTTGAACTGGAGATTGTTACTTTTGTTAGAAATAGCTATTTGGAGATTGTGATGTTTGTTACTGATACAAATTTTTCAGCTTGACATTCACGGGGATATTGTAATTATAGCTAGGTAGAGCATGAACAGACGTTTACAATGATGTGTATAACTCATTTTCATGAAAATATGAAGATTGTTACGTTTGTTTCTACACCCCTCTATTATAGATAGTAAATCTGGCAATAATTCTTGTTTTACATGCTTTCTATAAGAACTGGAGCTTTTTAAAACTGACCAATTGCGGTATAGTACAAAAAAATTTAAAATAAAAAAATCAATGTGTTCTCTGGAAAAAAAACTGACGTGACACGTTTATTACATTTGACGTACAATTTATATTCGGTTTATTGAATATCAAAATTATTTTTTATTGTTACACGCTTTTTCTTACAACCTGTGCACATATATCGTGAGTTTCAGCTAAAATTCAACATTATTGTATTACTGTGGTTACCAGCTACACTTACTGTATCGTTCCAGATAAAATGCAACATAAGGTGTCAAAGTCGTCAATGTCAAATGAACTTGTCATAACGTTTTAAAGATGTTTACTAAAGAAGAAAAATTTGAATGGTTACTTGGTACTATGCTGGTTATAGTTTGAGAAATGTTTGTGATATGTTTGCGATTGTCGAGACGAATTTATATCCTGAACGCCCTAGACCAGATCCTTGAGAATATTTACAAAATTTAAAAGTGATGCATAATACGAAAAGGGTAAGAACTAAAACTGCGGGAAATGAAGAAAATAAAAATAATTTACTATATGCAATAAGCAATAGAAAAAAATAATCAGCTGTCTACACATTCTTGGCGAATCAATTAAATATTACTTATTTAATTGTTAATGATACAGTTTTTGAAAATATATTGTAATTTGTGATTTGAAATATATTGATTTTTTTATTGATTCTGCTCTTATTATTTTCTTAAGTTATTTATGAATCAGTAAATAATGATGACAATATAATATATGCAATATGCAATAGAAGACAATAATCAGCTGTCTACACATTCTTGGCGAATCAATTAATTATTACTTATTTAATTGTTAATGATACAGTTTTTGAAAATATATTGTAATTTATGATTTGAAATATATTGATTTTTTATTGATTCTGCTCTTATTACTTTCTTAAGTTATTTAAATCAGTAAATTATGGGGTCTCGTGGCCGCGTGCCTGGGCGTCTGGTCGCGAATCTCGAACCCGACTGGCGCCAAATACTTCGAATTTTAAATGGCACAAATTTGACCCCTGTGGTGCACTCTCCACGCCAGCAATGAGTGCCCGTCAGGTGACGCCCGGTAAACGCCCGCACGGTACAAATATGTCATCATCATTACCGAAATCTGTGAACAAAGCAGATTGGCACACCCAGTAATAGGTAATATGCCGTGATGATATATTTATTTATTTATTTAAATTATGATGACAAGTTCATTTGACATTGACAATTTTGACAACATATGCTGCATTTTATCTGAAATAATGCAGTATGTGATATTAGTATCCATAGTAATAATTAATAGCAGAATAGTAAATATTACATCTTAGTTGAAACTCAAGTTGATAAAGATAAAATGATGAACCATGATGCCTTATCCGGGATTCGACCCTGGGACCCTTGGAGCGTGAAGCGATAGCGCTACCGCTACTACACCTGGGTCGGCTATTTTTTTTTTTAACAAGTTGTATTTATTATTTATTTATTGTTATACGCTTTTGCGTGCCAATTATAATAATAATAATTACCTATCAGTTTTGACGAACATTTAAAGGTTTGTTCCTACAGCTAATCAGGACTGTCATATGTACGTCAGAAGCATGCGCATTTTAAAAATATCGTTCCAACCGACTGTTGTACAGTCTACCAGATTGTTTGTATAATTGTTCCTACAGGCTTCGGACGCATATATGAACGCATCAGCGGACTATCAGATCCATCCACTGGTCTGTGATATGTACCCGAGTATATACCATTTTTCGCGAGTTGCGAGGAAAATATCGAAACATAATGAGTGATTTGGAATTTGAATCTGATCCAGAGTCTTTGTTATCTGATTGATCTGATGAAGAAGTGGATTTAATATTTGGCCAACCTCGATACCTCGAATAAAAGACCGTAATTATTTAGGTATGTAATATGATAAATAATAAATATTTGCTTTAGATACTTTATTGACTGATATTTTTTCTGCAGAAAAGACAATAATTAATTATGATGATATGACAAGTCCGTTGTCCGTTCCAACCGTACAAAGTTTCTTACATATGCCTGAATGAGTACATGAACAAGACATGCGCACAAAAGGGTTCATGAATGCGTACATGAACGCATCCAGAAAGTCTTGTAGGAACAAACCTGTAGTTTTTTATTATGAAAGTCTCAAATAGGTATTATCTGCCGCAACGTCAGTGATCTTATATGCCAATTGTGACAGTTCCTTTTTTATTTAGTCAAACAACTTCGATTTCAATGAAATTAGGATTATTCCTCATTGGTTCACCGAAAATTTATTCTGCTGCTATACAATAGGTATTTGTGTATTAAGAGCGCAAAATGGGATATTGTCGATTGAGAGGTTGTTGACGCGCGACGCAGGAGCGCGGCATTCTCTCGAAATCGACAATGTCCATTTGCGCTCGAAACACACACAAGATTTTTTCTACAGTCCTCCACCATAAAAAAATAATGAAATGTACACTTTGTACTTACAGTACTACGCAACAGTTTTGCAGTGAAGATAGGATACGTTCCTATCTTCACTGCAAAACTGTTGCGTAGTACTGTAAGTACAAAGTGTACATTTCATTATTTTTTTATGGTGGAGGACTGTAGAAAAAATCTTGTGTGTGTTTCGAGCGCAAATGGACATTGTCGATTTCGAGAGAATGCCGCGCTCCTGCGTCGCGCGTAATACGTTTCAAACATGACTTCAAGATATTGTTTTGGTTTTCGTTTTTACAAAAAATGAATGCCAATTTTGTAATGAATATTATAAGTTTTGTATAATTTATTTGTTTCAAGTACATTAAACTAGTGCAGTGGAAAAGAGGATGTCCTCTGCGAGCGTTCACGCCAATCTTTTGCAGGTGGCAGCACAACTGTTCCCACAATTTATTTTATATTTAATTTTAATTTATCGTTACTTTCCATTCTTCTTGAGCTATGGCTTCAATCTAATCTACGCATTTCATACTTTCGTTTTCGTAAATAAATGCCATATTTTATTTTCACAGCAGTGCGGCATTTTGTTTGGTTATACAATATACTGACAGAGCAGTTATATGTCAGATTGACTTGTGAAGGTGGTAAATGTGTAACTACAATGTCATTAGTTCCTGACTAAATGTTTCTATTAAGAATGTAGACAAGTGATATTTGTCAACATTGTATAGTTAGAAACTTAGACAGCGAGCGTTTTTTCTACTTTGTCGCGCATGAGCGGCAAAGTGACATTTTGCGTTCACAAAAGAAAGCGCAAATGGCTACTTTGTATATAGACTGTAAAAAAACATAGTTAAACATCGAATTACTTACTTCAGATTTAGCTTCCAGGCAATCATCTTAACATTCTATTAAGCTATGTACTCTTACTTACATAACACCCAACAACAACAACAACAACAACAACAACAAAATAACATGTAAAACAAAACAAAATGAGTATTTTTTATTCTGTTATTTTCTAGTTTGATCTACAATATAAATTAGATCTTTATATTCCATTGTAATAGAAGTACATAAGTAAGAATACTTAGTAACTATATACGACAATGCGTTGTTTTTTTGTATGCATCTGAACATTTCATCAGAGTATGAAAAAAGAGATAGCAATGAAAAGATGAGTATAACCATCAGCATCATGATACTGGTATAACTATGTCGTTGAATGAATGTCGGTGTGATTCGCCCACAGCATAACTGGTCCATCACAGTACATATTAAGATCAAACGAGCTTTGCTATTGAAAACCGAGCTTTTCAAATCAACTCCCATAGAAAGCTTGGTTGCATTCAAAAACATGTTTAACCATCTGTCTAATTAACTCGCGGTTTAGAATTGCAAACATAATATGGCCAGCACCACCCGCTATCAATCTTGATAACAGGGAGCTGGAGCTGTTATAATGGATGAGCACAACAAAGTGAAACTCAGGTATATATTACCGATCGGATCGGGAAATATTACCATTATTATCAATGTTAATAAAAAATAAAATGATTATTTGTTTCTATCTTTGTCCCATAATAATTTTCACTCATAATAATTCGGCCGGTTTACGTTTTCAACAAATTATAAAATGTACACGTTCATCCTACAGTAAATGGTTAGAAATTTCTATAAAATTCTTTTGGCTACTTTAAATATAAAATTTAGATTTCAAACTTAAATAAAAAACCGTGGGCCAGATGACTGGCATTTTAAAGGTCATCTTCTAGTCCAGACATAGCTTCTACCGAGACCCTATAGTTTTGGCACAATGAGAATTCGTAAAAATTTAGTGCGTACAATAAAACATACTTTGCAAAACTGTGAGACAATACTGTAACGTTTATTTATTTAGGTGAAGTGTAAAAATTAGAGAATTATTAGTAATTAAAAGTAACGATTACTATGATTAAACAAGTATTAACACTAATTAAAGACTAAGAATACTATTAAATACTTAAACACTAACATTATTTATTTAAACAATATTTATTTCACTATTTATTTATCACCAACTTTTAATTTCACGATGCGTGTCTATATCAGAATGCCCGGCTGTCTTCCCTGACGGGGTTTATACAGGATGTTTGGCGGAAGTCCGGCACCAAGAATATTTCGTTTATTTTAAGAGATACAAAAAAATGTTAATAAGCAAACTTAAACTAGACAAAGGGGTTTATAAGATGATCGTTGCAAGAATTTTGTATTCCGATTTTAGCGGAAATGGGTACAAATTTGAAACTAGCATATCGTTATTTTTATATTTTTTTCCAGAATGTACATAGAATTAGCTTCACAACAATATGCAAATATCATAGATTTTCTTCAACCATTTCAAAATGGAGACCATTTATTTTTAAAATATGTATTAATAAAATTCCATATAAACTGCTATGAAACAATTTTAATACCTTAAATTAAATCACAAAATTGATATGGCACTTCAACTTTATAGAGAGAGGTGACATAACTAATGTAGATAAATACTTTTCTTTTGTTTTAAGGCAATAAAATTGTTTCATAGCTTGCTATGTTTAATTTTGTATGGAATTTTAATAATATTTTGAAAATAAATGGTCGCCATTTTGTAATGGTTAAAGTAAAACTATGATATTTTGGTATCACTGTGAAGCTAATTTTATGTACATTCCGAAAAAAAATTATAAAAATACAGATTTCTTATGCTAGATTTAAAGTTATAGCCATTTCCGCTAAAACCGAAAGTGATGCAAAATTGCTACTACGGTCATCTTATGAGACCCGTTGTCTAGTTTAAATTTGTTTAGTAACATTTTCTTGTATCTCTCAATATAAACGAAATATTCTTGGTGCCGAACTTACGCCAAACATCCTGTATAGTCCGACGTCGTTTTCTAGAAGGCTCTCCAACATTCCGTGCGATAATAACATCGAATACAAAGGAAGTAATTAAACAGGTCAATGGTCATTTGTTTACTCAGCATTGCCCGTGACGATTACGTCATCGACAAACTTAGACGTTAACAGAAAAATGTGCAGGGTTCAGGGATACAATGCCTAATAGAATTAAAGGTGGTATTACTAATAAAGGCGATGTAACCTAATATTAAATGGCGGAATACTTGAAGAACATATTCAGTTTTTCTAAGTTCAAAATCCATATTTTAAACTAGTCAAAAGATATTTGTAGAAATTTCTCACCAGTTGCGTAGGTTTTATAATTTGTTTTTGAAAATGCAAACCGGCCGAACTATTATGTGAGTGTAGGCTCGTATACGTTGTTAATTAAAAAGCGGACCATAGGCGTTCCATGGGAAATCAGTTTTTTCTTGCGCAAAATCTCCCATTTAATTTTAGATAAAAATGTTTCAAATAAAAAATGTAATTAAATTATACATCTATCACAAAACAGATTTTATTTGGCACGTTTAGTAACCTGTAAAATCCAATTTGAAATTTTTCAAACATTGCTCATTTGTAGTGATAACCAAGGAATTTAAATAAAATTACAAAGATATGCACGTCGTTTGAACTATCAGAATTTCGATTTTGCAGGTAACAAAATAAAAATTAATAAAATCTCTTCATTGATTTAGGTGTAGAATATAAAAACAAAATGTGTTTAGTGACTTATAGGTGTAGAATATAATTATTTGTAATTTTTATATGAAATTCGAATATAAACACTTTATTTAATGGGTGCTCTGGGTACGTTTGCTCGAAACGTAAACGTATCTAGAGAAGCTCGTTTAAGTGTGTACAATGGAGTGGTAATGCCTGCTTTGACGAATAGAAGCGAATGTTGTGCATGGACGGGAAAGCATAAAAAGAGAGTGACTGCAGTGGAAATGAGGTATTTACGTGGTGTATGTGGATATGTAAGACGGGATCGCGTGAGGAATAATTTGGTGTATGAAGAATGTATGGTTAGGAAGAATGTTGTTAAGAGAGTAGGAATGAGCCAGTTGAGATAGTTTGGTCATGTGATGAGAATGAAGAGTGAAAGGCTTGTAAAGCGTATATATCTTGGTGAAATTGAGGGTGTTCGATTGCGTGGCTGTCCAGTGTGTAAGTGGATGAATGTGATTGATATAAGGTGCTAAAAGAGAGAAGGTTTCCGAGTGGGAAGAGAAGAAGAGCGTGTATGAATGCCATTATAAATATGGCCGAGGCGAAAAAAGTGTGCTTAGACAGGAATGTGTGGCGAAGGATGATTGTTTCGTAACTATTATTGTGGTCCGGTTGTGGTATTTCGCTACTGAAAATCGGTCACTTTAATATGTTAAGAGTGAGGAATATTTGTTGTATGATGTCAGGTTATTAAGAAAGTGAAAGTGAAAAGAGAAAGTGATTATTTATGTGGTTGATGTTATTATTATTGTTTCGGGTTTGTGCTAACCCGCTAAGTGGGAAATGCGTGATATTATGTATTTATGTATGTAAATTCGAATTTCTCTCAATTCAAACGATATGTATTTTATCTGGGCAATATTTATAAAATTTACGGGTTACCAAGCGTGCAAAATAAAATCTGTTGAGTAATTTAGATGTAGAATTTAATTATCTACAACTATTATTTGAAACATTTTTGTTTAAAATTAATTGGGAAGTTTTGCGCAATTAAAAACTGATTTCCCATGTTAAACGCCTATGGCCCGCTTTTTGATTTACACCCTGTATGTATGAACATATTTAGTTGATACTATTTAATTTTCTTTAACGGATCGCAAGAGAATATCGAATGTATTTCTTAATAATATCACGTTAGATGTCATGGGGTGCTAAAGCTTTTAGACTAACCGTTTGTCACGTCTGTGTTTAGTCTTATGTGTCACTTGTAAGTCCATTTTGTAAATGAAATCAGACAAAACAAAAAAGCGTGATCTGATCAAGGAACAGCTGAAACTGCCTGTCGGTATTCTCTAACGCTAACCTAATATAATCAGATAAAACGGTGGTAACTCTCCCAATTTTATTATGTTACTGTTGTTCGTGAAACACAATATTAATTGCAAGCTATATAAAACAATGAGACTGCTATTTA
This sequence comes from Harpalus rubripes, assembly GCA_963082715.1. Taxonomy (NCBI): domain Eukaryota; kingdom Metazoa; phylum Arthropoda; class Insecta; order Coleoptera; family Carabidae; genus Harpalus; species Harpalus rubripes. Next base: position 45,446,181 of record OY720458.1, on the reverse strand, counting down.
TTGTATCAGTATTTTAAATAAATGATAAATAATATAAATAAATAAATATATCATCACGGCTTATTACCCATTGCTGGGTGTGTCAATCTGCGTTGTACACAGATATCGGTAATGATGAAATATTTGTACCGTGCGGGCGCTTACCAGGCGTCACCTCACGGGCACTCATTGCTGGCGTGGAGAGTGCACCACAGGAGTCATTTTTGTGCCATTTAAAATTGGAAAATTTGGCGTCGGTAGGGATCGAACCCGGTTCCCCAGATTCGCGACCTGACACTAACTGATCAATAACTTATAATAAAAAATATTTAAAAAATACTGATCAAATAAATAGAAACTAAATATTAATCAGCACTTTTTGGAATTTTGATAAATAAAGTACGGCCTACATGGGTCACGCTAGAATTACTGAGAATTAGAAAATCAGCTAGGCCGCAGAATACAAATTTAGTAATATTATTTTGAACTTATTTAATCATTTTTTTTTTAAATACAGGGTAGAAGAGATTGATGCTGCATTAGTGCAATCATGATTATTTTAAAAGCATTCAGTATTCCAAAAGCAAATAGTCATTAGAAATTAAGTTGTGAAAGTTTAGTTAATTAAGAATTAAGTAATGTTGTGAGTGAAAATATGGAATTAAGGGGAGAGCATTTTTGACTGATTTATCATTTGACAGCTTTGATAGTTTTTTTTAAATGAAACATGTTACAAAAGTCCAGTCCAAGTTAGTTACCTGTCACTGTCAAATAAAGAGGTTACGTAGCAATGGATATCACTTCACAAGTCTCGGACTGTGAAGACTTCTTTTTACATCTATTGTACTTAACACTTACACAGATATTTTTTACAACTCAAAATATATGAATTTGACAGACTGCAGTAACAAGAACTGACGATCGTAATCAGTACAAGAAAGTGCACATTCTGTTAAGTTCTATTCACTCGGAAAATATAAATGGAACACGTAAAACTCAGCTAGTGCCCACTGATTAAATAAATGGAAAATAAGTTATGCACTCAGTACAAAAAAGTTTGGACTTAATAAAGGGTGGTATGTAAGTAATATGTCATAGTTCATGGCATGATAGAGAATTTAAACAAGTTACAATATGAAATATAGGGTGTAAATGAAATAAGTACATTAAATTTAACCCGTAATGTAACTCGTCGAGAGCAACAATATTTCTTAATAATTTTTTTTAAAATTTTCTAGTTGTTGAGTTAAAATTCTTTAAAGGTTTGATAGATATTTGATTACCCGCCAATGGTCTGATTACTGCTGCCCTCTGTTATCTGAATTTAAGTTCATTTCACACGGCACAAAAATTGTCGGCTGGTGCTTGCCTTCTTGTAGACACAGTAATTAATAAACAATCAACGGAAAACATATATTATTAATAAATTCGTAATAGTATAATTATTAAAACAAAGAAATTTAAATTTTGGATAACAAAATTATAAAATTGTGTATTAAAACAGACTCCTAAACACCTGTGAATAGAGGAAGAGCATGAGCATAGTTATAAGGTTATGAGATGAGTTGATGAGTTATCGTTTATAGTCAACAAATCATAATACTTAGTTATAATACGTTATTTAAAAAATGTAAGTACAAACTCCTGTTCAGTTAACGATGTGTATGACTACCAATTAGTCGTCCATTTATTGTTACTGCCCAAACATTTTTTAATGAAAATTTTTACAGTATGGGGATTTTCGACTGTCGTGATATGTATTGTGCATTAAAGATACCTTCTTTAGTAAACCCCGCCTCATCAGTGAATAATACTAGCCATTCGCAAAATTTGAAGTCTGCTATGTGCTGAAAACATTGAATTTTTTGCACATGGAATGGATATCTTTTGCTTTTTTAAAAATTGTCATATGTGACACTCCGTACTGTGATAATTTCGAAGATGTACAAGATTTACAAATGTGCGAATATTAGGAACAGAATGATTTAAAAAACGCTCCGTCTAAATGCCTTGGCAACTCCTTGGCAGTGTTTTTGTTTTTATGTGAATAACAAAGTAAAATATAATACAGATACGAATAAATAAATAAACCATAGGTAAGTAATTTCATTATCTGTGTAGGTACTCGCTATTCGTAAACGTAAGCATTTTGACAGAATTTTACTTTATAAACAAGTTTATTACTAATGTCAAAATTTAATTGCACAACTGACAGGACTATCAATTGCTAAAACAAAATTTTTCATAACTGTTGCTACTGCATTAAGTTATTAGAAAAATATGTGGAACAACTCGTCAATTTACGGGGTTGTAAGAATGAATAAAAAATACGCGATTTCGAGAAAAAGTTATTAAGAAATATTGTTGCTCTCGACGAGTTATATTACTGGTTAAATTTGATGTATATTCTGCACAATCTATCAAGTTGTAAAAGTCAACCAATAACGAACCAGCATCTTAATAAATAAAAATCTAAAAAGTTGTTCCAAAACACAATACTTGTCGGCTGTCATAAATGATGTTGAACTTGCAATAAGTGGCATAATACTTAGATATTTAGAAATGTCTGTTACTTTCACTAATCAAGAATACACCGACATGCATTTAGTTTACGGAGAAGTACGCCAAAACAGTCACCATTAATAAAAATTATCTAATCCATGTTCCGGCTCTGACTTCAAACCTTCAAAAATGACTAGTGTTATTGTTTTCCCTTAAACTATTATTATTTTTAAATAATTATTTATTCAAATAAATAATTGTTATTGGTCCATCTTGAAGTGCTTTTACAAATGCAACAAGCACATTAGAAAAGAAGTTATTGTAGTTACGATACATTGCAAACTTGTTTATTAAGCGGTAACGTATGGCACGTTTAGTGATGTGCCATTTGAAAGTTTCATATTGAACATTTCAACTGAAAAATTTTAAAAATGAAAGTTTCAAGCCTTAAATTTCATGAAAGTTTTATAAGCCACACTGCGCATGCGGCGCCAAACTCTCTGCAATAGACTTGCGCAGATGACATGCCTGCGCCTGCACTTCCCTAAGTTATGTTTGGTTAATTTATTACATACTGAAACTTGTACATTTCTCAAATATAAAATTCAGGATTCAGTATAGTTTAAGTATAGTGAAAATTAAAGGTAGAATTTGGCGATATTTCAATGAAATAAGTACAAAAGACAATAAGATAGGTACTTTCTATTTAAAATAGTTTAATATTTTTTTACATATATCTATTACATTTTGAATAATACATTTTATTGTTTTGAAGATTTTGTTTTTCTTATTTATTTTCAAATTAGTTCATTTGAGATTCAAATATTTCAAATTTAACTAACAAATATTAAGTATTGCAACGTTTTTATTTTTTGGGTTAAGTGTACCTAAATATTACACAATTATTAATTAAAATTAAGTGTTTATTAAACTATAATGAAAGTTACTAGATAATTAAAAGTAACTATTACTAATATTGAACAATTATTAAAGATTAATTAAGAGTAAAACTATAATTAACTAGATAACACTAACACTATTTATTTAACCAATTAACACTACTATTTATTTCCACTACATTACTAATTATTTATTTCACTACGCGTTCCAATCTTAGACTGCCGGTCTGTTGCAGACTCTTGTAGACTGTTTACGCGATATTTATATCACTATATACTTATATCACGTTCAACTGTCCGCCTACCGACCTCCACAGCGTCTATATACTCAACTGACTCAACAGCGTCTGTATATTCAACTGCTCGGACAAAAGTCACCTCTTTCACAACACTATCTTTCTAACTTCCACAGCCTCAGTATCACCGACTGTCCGTATGCGACAATTCTTCAACACCACAGCCGAGTATTCACTTCCATTTGCCGTTACTGTCCCCGTATACCTAGCTTCCCAATACTCTTCAACACTACCGAGTATTCTCTTCAACAGCTATCCCGGTATACCAGTAACTTCCCGACTCGCCGTTACTGTCCTTGTACACTATAGCTTCCCAATACTCGTCAACACTATCGAGTATTCACATCCACAGCTATCCCAATATACCCGTAACTTCCCGAGTACCTACTCGACGCCAACTGCATACGCTCACTACGATACTGCTGTGCTTCTTACTAACACTTTACTCTCTAACACTCCATGTAACTCTATGATTCTGTATATCACTAACTAACTCCCGAGTATAGTTACGTCCCTTTTATACAGTTGCCATTATCTTCTAGAAAAGCCCTAGAATGTTCGACCGCATAATAACAATGAACACAAAAGGTTCAGGCGACCGGAAGTAATTAAACACGTCGCGACCTGTTTGCTTACGTCGCCCGGCTACCAACGCGATTACGTCACCGCTATAAATAGACAGTCGCTTACAGCGGCGGCGACGGCGGGCGTTCCACGTTACAGTATCTTGAAATGAAACTTTCATTGAAAGTTTCGATGAAATTTTTATATGAAACTTTCACTGAAATTCATAGTGACACACTTTGTGAAACTTTTAATAAAATTTTCAGTAAAACTTTCAAAAAAATTGCACATCACTAGGCCCTTTTCTTTCATAACGCCTTGTATAAATGAAAAACGCTCATCGTACAGAAATTCGTAAAAAGCACAGACACATCCTTTTGCTCTCAAATTCGAATGTTGAAATTGATGTGATAGGAATCGATTATAAAATTTGTGAAAATATTTTTAAAAAGTTAAATTGGTTTGAAGTAGTAGTATTAACGTAGACAAGCGAGTAGCACATTTATAATGTACGCGAAACTTGATTTATTTGACATTAATTCATATGAATATCAATAAATCAGTTCACATGGAATTAATAGTGTCATAGGGAATTTATACCCGTTACGTAACGTATTAAGACTTTAAGCGGTCCCATTCATTTACCACAATCATACAATCGTACTGTAATCAGTGGATTAAGGACATTTGCGTGTGGTTTGCCACTGTGCGTCAGGTGATCGCATCGCACCATCGCACGCCCTTTCCTTTAGGCCCTTCTCTAAGGGTAAACTGTGAGAGGAATTTCAATAGTTTTTCAATAATTCGTTGTGGGCCGCAGACGTGCTCAAGTTATCACAGCACTTCAGATTACTAATTGCGACTAATAGATGGTGACATCTGCTAGTTACGGCACTTTCCAACTCACTTCATAGGTGGATGTAGTTCCTGTTTCGACATAGTTTCATTTTAATATATAGTTCAATTCAACTAAGAAGATTTCATTCGTTCTGTTTTATGAACTATACATAAGTCGATTCAATTAAGAATGGAACAGATGGCGCTTTAAATATAAATTTACAGGAAAATACTGCTCAACAGAAAAGCTCTTCAGCCACAATCATTTTGAAAATATAGTATTTTTCAGAATATTGATATATCAAGACATAATCTCTAAAATGGGGCAGCTTTTATTTAGTTTAACCGATTTCGTAGCTATTATATACACGGGCGGATTTAGGCATGGGCTTTATGGGCTGCAGCCTATGCAACAGTCACCGACAGTCTGACAATGCGACATACTGTATTAACATCCTGCATCGATGATCAAATTATTTTTAAGAAAAAGTGTTATTTTTTTACTTTTCCTTTTCTTTTCAGTATTTATTCTTGACTTAAGAATTTGACAATCAAAGATAAAACATACAGTCTTTGTACGACAATAGTTTCAATCTATTTTAGAAAAAATGGCAGTCTAAAATCCAATTTAATTTATTTTTTATCCGAAACGAAAAGCATTATGTTATGTTTTATACAGATACAGGAAAAAAAATAATACAGTTTTTTTATGAAAATATTCCTAATTTTATGACAAAAAAAGTCTCCGTACGATAACCAAAACATAAAAATTATAAACTGTTTATAGGTATATGTTTTATAAAGAAATATATTTTGTTGGGTTTCCTTTCGTTTTTATAACAGCAACTAAATAACGAGCCATTGAATCTACAATTATTATACATTAGCCATTCTCTTACAAGACTCAAATTATTTGTCGGATCGTTCTTATGTATGAAATTAAAATTGTCTACTAAGCCTTTTTTCGGTACATAGTTTTAAAGTTGCTTTTAAATATCAAGGTAACTATTTCAGATGGGCAGATCTTACATGATGTACTTTTGTTTTGCCAAAAATTCTTATAGGTTACTAGATATTGGCGGAAAACTGAATTTGGTCGATAATTTCATCTTGAAGTTACTTCTAAACTATCATTAATCGAGAAAAATGTTACAAATAAAAAAGCATATTTTTATTGTTTATCCAGTGGCGTATGAAAATAATTTTTATCGGTAAATTTTCGAAATATAATACAAACTTACATTTTTTTAAATGGAGCCCATATTTAATTTTTACTTTAAAAAAATACCTATTTTTTTCTCCTTCGATTGGTTAAGGGTTATTGTATTTTTTAAATTTGTTTTACCCTTCAAATCTTAGAATTTCTATATTTTTCATGAAATTTTAAATTTTTTATCAAGATTTCTTTAGTTTTTCAAAACAGTATTTTATTTTACTTAAATAACTCGTTCCATACCGCGTAAGTAGGTATAACAAATATGATCTAAATAATTATTTAAAACACAATAACACTGATACCGATCGAAAGAGAAAAATAATATATTATGTTATTAGGAGTAGAAAGCGGTCTTTTTATGTTGAATCCAGCTAGCAAGCTGGGTAAAACACAAAAAGGCGGTCTACTCCGAATGACATATACTATTTTTCTTCAAGTGTATTAAATAATTTTTTGACAATTTTTGGAATTTTTTTATTTGTAGAATTGTGTAAAACTGTCAGATAACAATTTTCAATATGATCTGTGTTGCCCCATTTTTGCACTAGTAAGACAATGAATATATTCTATAGTGTCTGTACAGTAGCATAATATGAATATTATAAGTGTAACACGAGGAGGGTCTCCTAAGCTGATGATTTCTGTTTACTCCTTCATCTTACTCCAACGATGATACACTTTTCACTTACTGACTGGTGATAAGGAAGAGCACACACACTTTTACACTTTACATTACGATTTACGGCAGGGAACTCACGGACATGGACACTACTTGTTGATTTAAAACTAATTTTTATTTACATTTAAACTAAACCTAACATACACAACTAATAAGTTACATTTGTAACCCAGCAGGCGGGTGTCGCCCCAAAACTAAAAGACACTACGTGTCCAAAAACAAGACACGTCTGCCCGACGCGACAAACTCAACTAGCCTCTTACATGTTTATCCCATAACTATCTAAACGCGACTATCTAAAACAAACCGCTATCTTCAGGACAGGATTATCTTAGGGGCACGGGGTGCATAGGCTAGGGCATTCAAAAGTCACGCACGTATACATAATAATTTCTAAACCTAATGATAAACAAATAAATGTCGTGACTATCATAATACGAAAATAATTTCTAAACTGAATTTTGACTTAAATAGATAAATAGAGTTAAAATATGAATATTGAAACTATAATTTAGAAAAGTTTATAAAAAGTTATTTATCTATTATTGCTCTTACCCTCGCCTTGTCACATAAGACGTTTAAAGAAAAACGCTATTTTTAAACAGCCATATCTTTTTTCTATATAAGTAAATAAGTAAACGGAATCGAAACAGATTTTCAAAAAATGTTGCCCGAATTTTAATTATAAAGTCCTGAGAATAGATTTGTGTGTGCATGTGTGTGTTTATATATTATATTGTTAAAAGTTTTTTTAAAGAGCAAAAAATGTAGGGCGAAAGGCGACTTGGGGAGTCATGAAGATATATTAGTTTGTTAGTGGTTACAAGTAATTTAAGGGAAAACCAATGAAAGAGGGAGGGGTGTAGTGTGTAGTGCAGTCTGCAATCACTAGGAAACCGCAACGCACAACGTGGAAGAGTGCGACAAATTCGAAGGGTGCTGCACAGAGCACAGGCGTAAATGTAAGGGATGAATGACAGCCAGTAATTTCCAGTTAGTGTAGGGGACGACACACCACACCACGCATGTCCAAACTCATCTTTCAAATACGGCTAAAAAACTTTCTCTACCCTTCTAGATTTCTGACTTTTTCATTTGCACTCAGCCCACACTATTCTTATTTTTCCGGTAGCGGAAATATCCAACCACCCAGTAGTATATTCTACTTTAAAGTACACGAAAATGATCTAGAATCTAGATTTAGTTTCTTCTTTGGGTCATCCTCAACCGATTCCGTGCCATCTCCAATTTTTTCACAAATTGCAACAAATTTTTCTATTCTTTAAAATACAAAAATTAAGTGGGGAGTGGTGTTTCCAAACTCACCCTGTATTTTTATTTATATTTTTAGTTACATCTTACATGTCTTTGCAAGTGTTTTTGTAACATTTTCCAGTGTACCTAATTTACATTTTCTAGTTCACATATCATTGTCATAAATGGACTCGATTTTTGATAATCTAAGATCATTTTGAAAAGGTTTATTTTCATGTAAGAAAATTCAAAATGCGGACAGCTTTTTTATTGGAAAATATTTTTAAAATTTCTATTCATTTTTATCTCTTTTTGGTTAATAAAAAAATGTAACCATTTCTTCAAAAACAAAGCAATTAAATTGTTTTTTAAACTCCTATGTGTAAACATGGTATTGTACAAACTGCAAACAAAGTGCAAAGTAAACAATTTTCTTATTTTATTTACTTTACACATTACAGAGCTACCACCATCAATACACTTGTGACATTTAAGTTGTCTTACCTAAATTTAGTTCATGTTGGTATGGTAATACTGACTGAGTACTGAAGTAGTGAAGTATACATATTCAGATCTATTATCTGTCAAATGTGAACTCGATATTTGGTGTGTTGAAATTGTCGTCTGCTCGCCTGTCAAATTTCTAATTTGTTTCAGGAATATTATTTAAGGTCGTATAAAAAATATTGTGTAAACTCAAGTTGTAAACAAGGTTTATGACATTCGGTCAATAATTTTCGTGACTCGGCAATTCTTGAGCTCATGTCATAAAGCCTGTGTTTATACTCTTGTTGCATAAATAACTATTTTGCTTCACCTGTAAAAACTGGTAAATTATTTTTCACGCCTTAATTAAGTATTATGTAGTTAATATTGTATTTATCTATTTATTAGTTATTGTTTGCAAAAGTTGGTAGTTCATATTAAAAATGAAATGTTTTTGTTTGAAAAGTCAAGTATTCTCATATACCATCCAAAAAGTTACAGAGTATCCTATCACTATCATATTACATCTGCACCGAATGAACATCAAATTGACAGACAATCAAGTTCTATGCATCCCAATGTGAAATGAAATGGCTAAAATAAGCAAAGCAAAACGCACACTGATAGTGATATATTTCAACGTTTCGTTAGCTTTATATACCAATTCTGTTATAGCAATAAAATAACAATAACAATAATAGTATATAATACGCGTTTATCATCACGGTTTATTACCTATTACGACATATTTGAGAACCCATGAGATGACGTTTGGTAAGTTCTCTCAACGGTACAGATCAGTGCTTTCAAAAATATTTTATTAACTGGTTATCCGATTATTGTGATTTAGATTTAATAGAAAATCGGTTAAACGATTATTCGGCGAAACTCGTTTGGCGTAACATATTATTTTGATTTATCGGTTAACCAGTTATTGCGAATAACCAAATAGTTGGTTATTCTGATTAGTAGGTAAAGTGTAAGTAGTTTGCGAATATAATTTTTACTTAATTTTGTATAAAATTGATATTCATTCATTAACCTGTAATAATAGTATATTAAAAAACAATTTTCACAAGGAAATTTGTTAAGGCACGAGTCCAAGTTTTACAATGGACAAGTGCGATAACAGGCCTTATTAAAAATGTTTTTATACTATTTATTCTATTAAGGTAATTGTATAATTTTTTAAAAATGCAAAAATATGAATTGGTGTTTTTTATTATTTATTATTCTCATTAACAATTTTAAATTCACAGTCCACAGATGAAAATTCATTGTTGACTGACAGCATTTTGAGTTTATATGTCATTATATGTCATTCATCTGTCAATTTTGAAAGCAGTTATACCACCTCTAGAATAAGAAAAGCGCCAAAGACAGTGCGTTTATAGATCTTCTTAACGACGTGTTTTCAGTGCGTTTATAGACTCATAAAAACACCGACATAGAAAAAGTATATTTACTATTACCTGGTTAACCTATTAACCGGTTACAGGTAATTGAATAGCCTATTTTTCGCAGATAACCCGTTAATCGGGTAATCGATTGTTGCGATTAAACCGAAAAATAGTATCTTACTGGTTAACTATGATATTACTTACGGTTCACCGTAATAATGTCAAATAATGACGTCAATCTCAGAAGTTTCAAAACTATTTAAACTTGAAGCAATTGTAATTTAAAATTTATCACAATCATAATTTTTATTATAGAATTCATTTTCTTGTTAATAGTGTATCTAAGATTTAAATTAATATATCCAAAGTTGTAAAGTTTAATTTATACCAAATATCCTGAAAAAGATTAGCGATACAATTGAACAGTTAACATTTTTCTAAATACCGAAAGTTTTTTTTTTTTATCAGTGAACATAGCTGTACGTCATTACCATACTTACATTTAATGATTGACAGCAATGTATTATCGCGTTTTTTTTTTAAATGGAGATTAGGGAGTTGTCAGTCATCAAACTGTCATCTTTAAAAATTATGTACGAGTATAAAACTGAATAAAAAATACAAATCATAACATGGTATATAAGTCCACTATATGAATCGACAAGTTTCCATTTTATTTGCTACTACTTTTAATAAGCGATCCAGTCCAGCAACTATTAGAAATATCTAAAATAATTATGGAACTACAGGATGCGTCAATGGACAGCATTAAATCTGAACAAGTAAGGTAATTAATAATTAGAAACATTAAATTATATAGTACAATAAAAATAACAATAACCTTTCGATAAATAATTTCTGAAATTGACAGATTGATAACTGACAACTCCCTATGTCCAGTTTATAAAAAAACGCGATAATACATTGCTTTTAATCATTTTAAATATATCTATGGTAATGGCATACGCCCACGTTCACTGATAAAAAAAAACTCCCGGTATAAAATGATTAAAAGCGCTTAGTTTTAGTTGTAAGTTCTTTCCGTGTCTCCTGAAATGTCATATATAGAAATGTGGAGTGTATAGCATATAAAAAGAGAAATCCCATTTTTGAGCTATTACTTGAAGCAAATGGCGCGAAACGAATACAGTTAGGGTAAATGTACTGGTACGATGATGCGGGTGGCGTTCAGTGCTATACATCTAAAATTGAGTCATTATTATTGTAAATTCCACACCATAAAAGCAAAAGCCTGCGGGAAAATCACAACGAAAACGAAAACAGTAATAATATACATTTTATCCGATTGGATTGGATATAAATAAAAACTTCTTTCTTTAAAATATGGTCACAATGCAGCAAAATTTAGTAACTTTAGAATCACATAACACGAAGTTTTGAGTGCCTGTGTGAAAATCTGTTAAGGGGATCTTCCACTATTTATTTTTTATATTATATATGAAACTTCATTTAAACCGAAAGCGATTTGTACTTTTAGAAAATCTTTATTGTTATTCATTAAACCGTAATAACTTTTTTTTAATATTCTGTGACGTAGATATAAAGATGATTTTGTTCTCAAACAGTGGACTCACATAAATTATCTTTTTCAGCACATAAAAATATGATTTTAAAGAAGATGAGAAAAAACCGAATAAATTTAATAAAAGAATATTTATTACAATTTTACATATCGATTATGGCCAAAGGCCGGAGGAAAGAGTACAATTTTGTATACATTTATAATAATATTAATAAGACTTGATTTTCAAAAACAAAACAAACTGACCTTCTAAATACTAAAAATTTATCAATAAGTGAGGTGCAACTAGTGAAATGCGTCAGTAACACCCAACACCCCTTCCGACAGTAAATTATTTTTTCTACAGTCTATATACAAAGTAGCCATTTGCGCTCTCTTTTGTCAACGCAAAATGTCACTTTGCCGCTCTAGAGCGACAAAGTAGAAAAAACGCTCGCTCCTCAAATTTCTAACTATACAATGTTGAGAAATGTTACTTGGTTACATTCTTCATGGAAACGTTTATTCAGGAATTAATGACACTGTAGTTACACATTACCCACTTACATAACCAAACAAAATGCCGCACTGCTGTGAAAATAAAATAGGGCATTCATTTACAAAAACGAAAGTATAAAATGCTTAGATTAGATTGAAGCTCAAGAAGAATGGAAAATACCGATAAGTAAAAATAAATAAAAAATAAATTTTTGTTATGGTGGAGGACCCCATTGTGGCGACTGTAGAAAAAATCTTGTGTGTGTTTCGAGCGCAAATGGACATTGTCGATTTCGAGAGAATGCCTCGCTCGTGCGTCGCGCGGCAACAACCTCTCAATCGACAATGTCCCATTTTGCGCTCTTAATACACAAATAGCTATTTCAGACCCATCTTATGAAACTTCCTGCGGGCGCCCATGCAATACCATTATTATGCTTCAATGAAGAACCATGAATTCTAGAAAAAATAACTTAAAATTGTTTTCTTTATTTATTAAAATGTGAGGATGTTGTTAGTAAATCATTTTGAACCTTTTTAAATCCATCATTTTCATTGAAATATTAATTTATTATTATTAACTGTGCATTTGATTTATTTTTTTTTTTCGGGCCGGGCCCATTCATTTTAACTTTTACAAATGATTGGCCCAATTCGACCCGGAGAAAAAATATCTTCGGCCTGGCTCGAGAATCGTCTTGAAATCGAACTGGGCTTCGGGCCGGGTCGGGCCAAACCTCGAAATCGAGTGCATTCCTAGTCTTCAGGTCCTTCAAACAAGATTATTTTATGGGAAAGATATAAAACAAACCAGTTCTGCAGGACTGATTTCAAGGTCGAAACCGATTCTATTAAATATTTAGGAGTCATCCTTAACAGAAAATTATTATTCAAGGAGCATATGGAAATGGTATCAAAATTTAAAAAAAAAACTGGTTTCCAGAATAGATGTAGTAAATATCTGACGGTTTGGTCCAGAGAGACGGTGTATAATACTATAATATTGCCTCATTATTATTTTTGTGGAACAATTTTATATATGCTTCAACAAAATGGCATAGCTCGTCTTCAAGTGTTGCAAAATAGAGGCATGACAATAGTTTTAAATTGTAGAAGATATGAGAGTGTTAGAAATATGTTAAATTTATTAGAATGGTTACCAGTTAAGGAGCATTTGGTGGTGTTAGCAATAATATTTATTCATAAGTATAAACTTGGTATGTTACCAGAATATTTTAATAATATTAATAGTTTTTCAGATATACATGCATATAACACGAGGAATAGAGAAAATTTTATTTTAACATACACCAACACAAAGCATACACACAATTACTGAGTTTACATGTAGTTTTGAAACCGTTTTTAGTTTTGAAAACGCCATGTATACAGTGTCAAAACGGTTTTGAATTATCTCAAACCAAAACTAAAATTCATGGGTTGGACTTGAAAACTAGTTTCAAAACTACTCATGTAAACACTTAAAATTCAGTTTCGATACTGCGCATGCGTTCATAGCATAACGTTTCTGTCGCTTTGTGTTACTAACCTTCAAATATACTGACAGCTGTGTAGTTTTAGTGCGTAGTGGTACGAAGTATAAAAAATAATTGGAATAATAGCAAAACGAAGTATTTGGAGTGAAGAGGATCTGTCACTTACATCAGCTAAATGCGCATGCTCCGAAACTGATTTCAAATCAATTTTTAATTTTGACTGAAAACTGAAACCATTTTCAAAACTGCATGTAAACGTAGTAAATGTAATCTTCATTAAAGCAGTTAAAAAAGTTGTCTTACCTAAATTTAGTTTACCTAATGATATTAAACAATTAAATTTTTTAAAATTTAAAAATGAAATAAAAAATTATTATCTTCAATTTGAATGATGTATTGTTGTTAACATTTCCACTTGCATGGTGGGATTGTATATGGTTGTATTGTTTATCTTATGGTCTTTTATAATAATTATATATATATATATATATATATATATATATATATATATATATATATATATATATATATATATATACTTTCTTATATGTGAAATGTGTAGCTTTGAATAGCTAAATACAATCTTATTATTACTATTATTATTTAAGCAGATTTCGTTATAAAAACCGGTTTTTAAAACTGGTTTTTTACCTAATATTTAATTATGTGAATTGTTTTTTTTTTCATATTATTTCATTAATATTTATTAAAAAATTAATGTAAAATAACTGTAATTAAAATATTATATGTGTATTATTGGAATTAAATAAAGTAGGTAGCTAAATGTGCTGTATTTTGAATTATATGTTTATGTTTGCATATTATATTAATGCTATAGTTATAATAATATCTTTAAATTATTAATAATTTGTTATAAACACAGTAGCGTACCCAGGGGGAGGGCGATAGAAGATGCGCAATGGAAATCTGCGCATAGTAAGAATAATTAGCGGGAGTCATGGATACGCGCTTGTCATGAAATCCAATGTGTTTGTTTCTAAAAAAAATTAGACGTCAAATCTGAGAAAAGTCTCAAAAAAAATTAAAAAACTTGTCGAAAGATGTTACAAAAGCTTTTTATTGAAGCTAAAATATCTAACGACGCAAATTTTCACCGAGAATACAGGTATTTTAATGATTGCAATAATTTTGACGTTTCGTTTGACAGCCCAACTGGCAGTTGTTGGCGCCATATTACTTACTATTTGCAGCGATAGAAAGAGATATCCGTTAAATTGAAAAGTTCTATTGTCATAAAATTGTTCTTTTTTGTTCATTTGTCTCGAAATTTCTTCTAATAATGGCTCCTCACTTAAGTAAATCTGACTCCAAAGCTTGCATTCACTAAAAATCAGTGCATTTTGCTTTATTGTACCCTAAGTAACCAAGTGCCATCAAAACTACAGGTAGAAAATGTTTCCAAAGTAACATGCAAATTCATCGTTTCAGACCGTGAAACGCTCAAATATGGTGTAAAAACTGTTTCTCAAAACATGTCTCCAAATCACTTGAAAATGTGTTTTCTAAGTGAATTACGTGTTTTTAGATTGTTTTGCAGTAACTTCCATAGTTCAAATCGGCACAATAAAAAATTGCAACTTCTTATCAAGAAAAAAATTGGCGTGATGAAAAAATTGCGGTAGAATTTCTAGGGAAGAGACCACCATTTTCAAGTATAAATCATGATATTAGGTAACAGATTTTCTTGTTTAATGTTTCTAATATTTTTATTGTAACGTTCCTATACCTTAATTTCTTTAAAAAATCTTTGCTTTTATTTTAAATACGAGAAAATAAATATATAAAATTGTTTAAAATATGTGTATATATTTATAAAAATAAACCAAAAGTAAATACACAAAAATTATATATAAATATAAATTTCCTCTATATCGCCCCCCTAGACCAAAATCCTGGGAACGCCACTGTATAAACACATTAATAATTTATATTGATATACAGTACTGTGCTGTAGATATCAAAATAAATTGTTTATATATATATATATATATATATATATATATATATATATATATATATATATATATATATATATATATATATATCATATTTTACAAACGTTTACGGGTAATATAATTTAATATATTGATTCTATTACAAAAACTATTTTTTTGGAGTTCGCTAAAATAAGTGTACCTACTTTATTTAAAATAAACATATTTTGTATCACCGGATTCATTCATATACAAAAAATCTTTTTGTAATAAAATTAGTAGGTATATATAAAATTATATTACCCATTATTATTTGGTGCACCCTGTATAAAACGTACAATATTTATGTACCTATGTAAAAATAATAGTTAAAAGAAAAGTCAAATACTGTTTTTCTTGAAAAATATTTCATTATATATTTTTGGTATTTAAAATTAACAAAATTATTTCCTTCTGCGCATGTATTAACATTAACAGTGTGAGATTTAACGTTTCAACAGACGTATTCGGAACATTTCTCATTTCAAATTATGTTACCTGAAATACTTTATCATTTAATTTATCATCATAGTGAAAATGAAGTATTAAGTGAAATCTAGTTTTTATAATGACATTTCCAGAACCTGTTTCCAAGCTGAAGACCAGTTTTTGCTGCGGAAAGCCGGTATGTTTATGTTTATTTATTTATTTTTATATAAATTTACTGTTTCCTATAATGATTTTCTTATAATATATACATTGTTGTGTAAATAAATGTTGTTTTTAATGCTCAAATATACTTTTATATATCATTTCTTTCATTTGACATTTGAGGTTATAAAAAATGTTTGTAACAATTAATAAAACATTAGTTGTTATTAAAATTTTTAGGTAGTAAAATTTCAAAACTTGTTCAATAAAATTATTGTTATTAAATAAAATTTGTTTATATAAATATTAGTCAGGTTAATTGCTATAGATGACAATGACAGAACTAGATAATATTTTTTGGGTTAATTTTATCGATCGATTTATTGATGTATTAGAAACAAAATTAAATTAATTCACATAACACGGTTTCGCTCTACACTAAGTTTTCTGCGAACCTAATTACTTGGTTGTTAAGAGGGATTACCGTATTGATAAAATAAGTAATTACGAAACTTGTGATTGGTGGCATTATGATGAAAAATTTGAATAAAGAAAGACTGTTATTTTTATTATGAAAAATTTCCATTTTAATTGCGGAATTATGGTTTTCGTATCAGTATGCTAATTTTAGAATAACGTTCGTGTAACTGGGCTGCATTGAACGCACCACCGAAAACAATATTGTCCGCTGCAGTATTTTTATTTGAGTATTATGTACTTGATTTATTTATGTGTTTATTTACAATCTCATTTTAGTAATAAATACATTTCAATTAATTTGATGATTTTGTTTACATTATAATACATCTTCTGTTTTTAATTTTATCAACGTGATATATTTAGATGCATTTTTCGCACGGATCGAAATAATTATACAGAATGTCTTGGAAATGATTTAACTTAACTTAAGCATTCACAAATGAAAATTAGGTTTAGATTTATGGTATATACTTTAGATTTAAAAACTTTGGCCGCATATTATGTAATGACTCCATTCACACTTCAGAATTAAAGGTGCATTCACAAATGAAAATTAGGTTTATGGTTTTTGTTTAGGTTTAAGTAAAGGTACATTCACAAATGAAAAATAGGTTTAGATTTATGGTTCATACTTTAGATTTAAAGACTTTGACCGCATATTATGTAATGACTCCATCGCACTTCAGAATTTAGGGTCTCTAAATCCAAATCATAAAGCTAAACATTGCAAGGTCCAAACTTTAGGTTTATGATTTAGTTTGACGTCACAAACTTCACCAATGAGAACGAGTCTAAAATGATATAGATATATACACCCATCTTTATTTATTATCCACTTGGAGGATTCGTCATCTTTAAACAAATGCGAGAAGAGCATGGAGACTGTCATAATTAAATTGCTGAAATATAAGCAATAATGCCAATCTTGTTTTTGAAGCATTAACATAGATGTCTGTACACATAAATACAAATTTTCAGGTAATTTAAACTTACATTTATGAATGACTTACTTAAACCTAAACAAAAACCACATACCTAATTTTCATTTGTGAATACACCATTACTTAAATTTAAACAAAAACCATAAACCAAATTTTCATTTGTGAATGCACCTTTAGTCATTCATAAATGTAAGTTTAAATTACCTGAAAATTAGTTTTGATATGTACAGACATCTGTGTAAATGCTTCAAAAACAAGATTAAAATATTGGTAGAGCAGTACTCAACAAGACACCTGTGCGCCGTGAAACTGTCATTCGCTTGGCATTATTGGTTATTACGTTATGACAGTTTCCATGTTCTTCTCGCATTTGTTTAAAAAGCCGAATTCACTAAGTGGATACTAAATAAAGATGGGTGTATATATCTATATCATTTTAGACTCGTTCTCATTGGTGAAGTTTGTAACATCAAATTAAATCATAAACCTAAAGTTTGGATCTTGCAATGTTTAGCTTTATGATTTGGATTTAGAGACCCTATATTCTGAAGTGTGAATGGAGTCATTACATAATATGTTGTCAAAGTCTTTAAATCTAATGTATAAACCATAAATCTAAACCTAATTTTCATTTGTGAATGTACCTTTAAGGTGCATTCACAAATGAAAATTAGGTTTTGATTTATGGTTTATGATTTAAAGACTTTGGCCGCATATTATATAATGACTCCATTCAAACTTCAGAATTTAGGATCTCTAAATCTAAATCATAAAGCTAAACATTGCAAGGTCCAAACTTTAGGTTTATGATTTAGTTTGACGTCACAAACTTCACCAATGAGAACGAGTCTGAAATGATATAGATATATACACCCATCTTTATTCAGTATCTACTTGGTGGCTTCGGCTTTTTAAACAAATGCGAAATGAACATGGAGACTGTCATAACTTAATACCCAATAATGCCAAGCGAATGACAGTTTCACGGTGCACAGGTGTCTTGTTGAGTACTGCTCTTTCGATATTTTAATCTTGTTTTTGAAGCAATTACACAGATGTCTGTACATATCAAAACAAATTTTCAGGTAATTTAATCTTACATTTATAAATGACTTAAACCTAAACATAAATCATAAACCTAATTTTCATTTGTGAATGCATCTTTACACCTATATTCGAAAGTGCACAGTTTAGCCTATACTCTGCTTCAAAATAAAAAAAAATACATATTTTGCTTATAATAATGTTTGTTCGATTTGAGGCAGAGAAAAAAAAGTTTACTATTGAATGTATCTTTATGAAAAACAAACAATAATTTTACGTTATTGACGTTGGCATTAAAAAGTTATGGTCTAATCATGGTCGTGGCACCCAAGATTCATACACTAGTGGTTCACTAACAATTACAAATACCATCTTAAAAGATTTTAACTAGGTATATCTATATGGGTTTCGTTATTATCAGCATTTTTTAGAAGCCTCAAGCAGAATTCTGGCTAAACGGTACACTTTCGGATATAGGTAAGTTTAGTTAAGTCGTCTTATTTTGACCCCTGTAATTAAGCAAAGTCCCTTTATTTTCAAGACATCCTGTATTGGTGATGTAGTTAGTTATTAAAATTCGAAGGATCGACATTAAACTATTAAACACTTCTGGACTATAAAATTATAAATATACATATAGGTATTTTAGGTCACTTACCACAAATTGCGTTAAGATGGTTCTATCATGGAAACATTTACAACAGATTAAAATGAAATTTAAATATATTATTTTTCATGAGTTTTTACACAAGTATCCAATTTTTTTAAAATCTTTATCATCTGTGAACTTAGATATTTAATGCTAAAACACAGCGAAACTACATTGACATTATTGAAATAGTATCCCGAGACCGAGGGGGAGTTTTTTCCTTTATAATTCATGCAATAAACGACAGATTTTCTTCAAAAACTAGCTAACGACAGTACACGTTAAAGTTCATAAATGAAATTAAAAAAAAAACGACCAGACACCTACTACTCTTTTAGTATTCGAGTATTATAGTAATTCTCTTGGAAAGCTGGAAAATATGTGATTTATTGGAATATTTATACAGGGTGTTAATTAAAAATCCCATTTAATTTTAAACAAAGATGTTTCAAATAAATATTGTAGAGAATTAAATTGTACACCTAAATCACTAAACAGACAAATAAATAAAATCTGTTCAGTGATTTAGATGTAGAATATAATAAACAAAATATGTTTAGTGATAGGTATAGAATATAATTATCTGTAATTTTTATTTAAAACTGAAAACCGGTGCCGGCAGCCAAACACTTTTATTCAATATACCGGGTGTCTATTTTTTCCGAACATAAGAAATTCATTATTAAATTTTAAATTGGCGATATCTCTTTGCCTGCTAATTTTAGATAAATGTGTAATCAAGAAAAATATTTTGCATAAAAAAGTGCATCGAATGAGTGCAAGTTTGTTTTTCAATTGTTTCTTATGTACGAGTTAGATGCAAAAGAAAATACACGTATAAGGCAATTATCAGAGTGCCATGAAAAATAAAACAATAATTTATGTTTGTTGTTTCTGACATATTTGACATATTTGAAATTTGTTATTTTATTAATATTAGAATTTGTAATTAATTCGTTTCTTTAGATTAAATCTTCCAATTATTCTAATAATAATAATAATAATAATAATAATAATAATAATAATAATAATAATAATAATAATAATAATAATAATAATAATAATAATAATAATAATAATAATAATAATAATAATAAAATCAAATAGAAATGTTAAATCTGTCAGATACGACAGAAATAACAAACATAATTATTGTTTTATTTTTCATGGCACTCTGATAATTGCCTAAAATCGTGTATTTTCTTTTGCTTCTATCTCGTACATAAGAAACAATTGAACAACAAACTTGCACTTTTTCATGCTGAACATTTTCCTTCATTACACATTTTATCTAAAATTAATAGGTAAAGAGATATCGCCAAATCAAAATTTTAACATTGAATTTCCTATGTTCGGAAAAAAGTAGACACCCGGTAGATTTAAGATTATTATTATTTTTCTAATCGAGTCGATTGCCTCTGAATGTCTGGTCGCGAATCTGGGAACCCGGATTTGATCCCGACCGACGCCAAAAGTTATTCCGAATTTTAATTGGCACAAAATAAGTGACTCCTGTGGTGCACTCTCTACTATGGCAATGAGTGTCCGTGAGATAACGACTGGTAAACATCCACACGGTACAAATATGTCATCATCATTACCGATATCTGCGTACAAAACAGATTGTAATATGCCGTGATAAATAAAAAAATAAAATGTATCATCACGGCTTATTACCCATTGCTGGGTCTGTCAATCTGCTTTGTACACAGATATCGGTAATGATGAAATATTTGCACCGTGCGGGTGCTTACAAGGCGTCACCTCACGGGCATTCATTTATTTATTACTATTTTAATAAAACAGTTGTGTTTACTAAACCCAATATTTTAGAAATATTTTTATAAAAGTCCAGGCGTGACTGACCTGTAAAAGAGAATGAACTTATGAACAAATGATTGTGAAGGTAATCAAAGTAAATATAGTAAAATATTTTGACTCATACTCTGGGCCTGGGGTTCAGAGTTGTATTTGTTTAGCATGTTTTTGAACAAAATTGATAAAAATACCAATAAATTAAAATATCTTGAAAACATAAAAATAGCATTTAAATCCCTTTTAATATAAATGCTTCATTTACGTCATAAAATTTATTCCATATACTATGTAACAAGTATTTATTGAAATAATTGCTAGTTTAATATGAACTTATTCCATATATAAATATGTAAATATTTTACTAATATGCTGATAAAGTGACATAGATAATGAGCAATAAATAATATATATTGAACTATTGCAACATCCTATTTAAAAAAATAATACTCTGCTGCCATCTATTTTGAGCTTACAAATCTACCCTTGGAGAACAACCCCCTACTTTACTGCGAGGGTAGTGACATCTGTGAGAATTTGCTTGCATCCCCAAATCATGAACAAAGTATTCTATTTTACAGATACCCCAGATCACATAACATAGTTATGTGATCACGGCAGATACATAGAATTTTAATCGTTAATTTAGTTGTAGTCAGAAATTTTTAATTTAAACAAATACGTTTTCAGTTTATTCATTTTCTAAAATTTCATCTCCTAACCAAGTTCATATTCAAAATGTTGAGACAGTTTTGTAGGAAACGCAGTTACATTTATTCTAGTTTTTACTAGATGTCACTAATGTCGATTAGCGGAAATTTTATTTCAATAGACTCTCAATAATTCGAACACTCTGTCATCCGATAGATGGACGTACATGCAACAGAAAATTGTGAAATTAAAAAAAATTGGGCCTGTTCATTATCTTTTCTGACCAGATTTTGGGAACTTACTCAACTCAACTTACTAATGGCCATGGCTACGAATTAACAAAAAATTTGAAATTTCTTTTTAAATTGCGAAGAAACTATAATAATAGGTTTGTGTTTGCATGTTTTTGGCGTAAAATGAACAGGAGGGCAGGAAATTGCATAAAACTAAAATCCCAATGTTCACCCCTAACCGCCACCACCCGGCATAATATTTGTTACAAATTTTTGAAAATAAATATGTAATTAATGATTGATGTATTTTGTAAAATTTTATTTAAAATATATTTTTCATTAAATTAACTGTTTACAAACAACAAACACACAATATGGGGTAGTTTATTGTAATCATATTTACATTTCCACCAAAAAATAGATTATTCATTAATGAATAATTTTGTGCATATTCTTCTTATGACGCTAATAAAATATTTAAAAATATATATGTATAATATTCTTACTATGTTTATAAATTTATACAGGGTATTGATCGCGACACCGGAACATAGTTTTTCACATGTATTTTCGTAATTTTCTAATTACCTAATTATTTTAGGTAAAAATGCTTCAAATAAAAGTTGTAGATAAAGCAAAATTAATTTGTTTTGTAAAAAAATTAGATATGAAAATTTCGAAAATCACCCCAAAAACAGCGATAGCCATAGAATTAAAAGTTAGGTCAATATATTTTTATTAGGTATTATTTGTAATATTTGTGCAAGTCAACAATTATCTATTAATGTAAATAAATAATTTTAGCTTGACAGATAAATCGCTAACATTTGTTAATTTGTTTCAATTCCACGGCTATCGCTATTTTTGGGATAATTTTCGACATTTTTATGACCAATTTCTGCCGTTATGGAGCATAAAAAATTAATTTAGTTCATTGATTCTGATTTGAAGCTTAATATAATTAGAGAAACAGGAAATTACGGAAATATGATTTTACATATTAAAGTCCTAAGTTCCGGTGTCACGGTTAACATCGTGTATACAGGTGGAGTCTGGGAAGACGCCCCCCCCCTTTAACTTTTTTATTAAAAGTAATAGAAAAAAATAGCTCATAAAAAAGTTTTATTATTTTACATATACTATTTGATGGCAGATGTAGATATTTTTTATAAAGTCAGGTTTACAAGATCCGACTATCAACTTTTATTTTTCAAATGGCAACCTATAATTATTTTAATAATTTAGAAACCGCCATTTTTTTCTCTTTTCAACGATGTATTATTTTTTATTAATATATTTGAAAAAATTCGAGAAAAATGAGATAATTTAGAAATAATTTTTAAACAAATATTATAGGTGGCTATGTGAAAATAAACAAAATGTAACAGTGCTATACAACTTAGCAAACTAAAACAACAAATTTAGTAACAAAAACACTTTAAACAAATGTTCAAAATTACGACCATGTTCTGTTATACAAAAATTCAAGCGTTGAACGTGATGTGTTCGAACATCTGCCAGCATGTTTCGCGAAATATTCTGAAAAGCATTTCGAATACGCTCTTTCATGTCTTCTACATCTGTAGGTAATTAAGTAACAAACAAATGTATACTTTTTTGACATTAATTTAATTGTTTCACATTGTTACGTTTTGTTTATTTTCACAGAGCCACCTATTATAATATTTGTTTAAAAATTATTTCTAAATTATCTCATTTTACTCGAAATAAATAATAAATTAATACATTAATAAAAAATAATACATCGTTGAAAAGAGAAAAAAATGGCGGTTTCTATTTTATTAAAATAATTATAGGTTGCTATTTGAAAAATAAAAGTTGATAGTCGTATCTTGTAAACCTGACTTTATAAAAAATATCTACATCTGCCATCAAATAGTATATGTAAAATAATAAAACTTTTATATGAGCCATTTTTTTCTATTACTTATAATAAAAAGTTAAAGGGGGGGGCGTCTTCCCAGACTCACCCTGTATAGGGTCAATTTTTCAATAAGAACTACTACTATTGCACAAAATATAAAAATAATAGTTTTTTATCAATAAAAATAAAAAATTAAACTAATAAACAAATATGATGGTACACGAAAAATCTACGATTATTATTCTAATTGAAAACCTGACCCTTATGGCAATATATTTTACGTATTTATAAAAAAAATATCTCTACACCTTTTCGAGTTACATTAATTTGCGGCTAAAATTAGAAGCCGTGTCAAAAATTTATGATAATGTTAATTTTACCCAATGTCAATAAATAGCGCTGAATTATTCGGATAAGAGGTATTGATTTAATTTTTAATAAGACTAGAAATAGAGTATGTGTCGAGTATAGTTAGATTAGCTTAAGGTAGACCAGACTAGATCATATTCGAATTTTAAAACTTTACTCACGGGCGATGGGTAAATCTAACATTATCAGGGTAATCCTAATTTATCTTAATAGAGATTAATAACTATCTTCGTCATATCGTCATTATTGTCAAAAACTTAAATTTAAAACATAGGCCCGTATGCACAGACCACCTTTTGTTACATTTCTTTAATTGACCAACATTTAACAAATACAGGCCATATATTTTTATGACACATACCGGGTATAATTTTTAAAACGGGTCATAGGGATTAATGTATAGAAAAAAGAATTGGTGTATATTACATTTTTGATACCAAACACGTTACATGACCCGTTTTAAAAATTACACCTGGTATACATTTAAATATTTTAATCTCTTTTTTTGTTCAATAAAAAAATACTTATTTAAACACAGTAATTACATATCTTTTATGTAATATATGTCACATAAAAATATGTAACTTAAACCTAAAATATATTTTACTAACTCTGTTTGTAATATTATAATACTTCATAAAAATCCTGAAAATACGCATATCTTGTATAACAAATATAGGATATACAGCGGTTCTTAAACTATGGGTCTCTTGGATTTTATTTTGGCTCGCGATAAACTCAGCTGAAAATTAATATTTTATCAATTTAAAAGTATTTTTTATATTATGAGACTCATTTTTAGTTTAAGTCATTTTTGGCTATCGATTAATAAGCAATATCCAAAATTATCCGAAATGCGCTCGACGTACTCATATTTTTATCTTTTGTTACCATTTTCTTGAGCGAGTCTGCATTTTAGTTTTAAATAACATTAAATGGAAACATCGAAATAAAATAATAAAATGTTGTAAATGCAATGCGACCAGTTAACTTATTACAAATATTGAACCGAGAATAAATATTTTATGTTCAAAGAAACAAGCTCACCCTTCACTCTGAAATGTTTGTAAATTATTTTGTATATACATATAAGATAAAATAACATTTTTGTTAGTGTTACATTTGAGTTAAATTATAAACATATACGACTACAACCTTTGCACCCAATAAGTGTGTATATTATAATAAAAAAATAAACATTTTGAAGGAACTAAATTTTGTTGGGTCACTACAATTTATTGGGTTGCGAAGTGGGTCGCCAAAGAAAAAGTTTAAGAACCACTGGGATGTAACATTAATTAAATATATGTTTGTATTTTACATTATATCTAGAAAATATGTAGGTATATATCGACGTATATATATATATTTTAAATTTAAAATTAATCAACAGTTATAAAAACGAAAACGAATTAAGTTCTAATGGAGTATGTGACCATTTTTTTAAATTCGCATAATACTAATAAAATGAAATCCGGTACTAAAAAAAGTCAAAGTAGCAAAATAATATGACTAATTTCAAATGATTTTATATCAAATTTTTATTAAAATATAAAACTTATCATTCATAATTTTTATAAAAACTATTCGCACTATAACTTTATGACGTCATAACTTCAATATTATAATAGTATTAAAAGAAAGAGGTATAATAGCACACATTTCAAATTAAAATGCACCAAATAAAATAACTGGCTTAATATACATATTTCACATGTTTTCTATAACATGTATGTTATTTTTCTCTGAACAATAAGATGTTATAAAATTACAACATATTTACGTTTAACATTTTTCTTGTAGTTTAGTCGGAGTAGGCATAGGAAACTGAGTCGGAAGCGGAAGTGGCATATTTGTACTTTCCGGAGGTGGTGCAACTGGCAAAGCATGAAAATTGTACACGGGATAAGAAGGCGCATAACTTTGGCCATTGTTAAATCGTGTATGCTCCGAATCCGACTGATCTAAAATTGATTTCGTTCCGAATTGACATTCTTCATACGATGGCGGTGCTGAAAAAAAAATAATAAGTTTCAGACTAATATGTACGTAATGGGGGAGTTTAGTCAATGATTTTTCCACATTACTGCAATACTATATATGCAATATTAATGTTAATGCAATAAAAGTATTATAATATAGCGTAGTTTTTTGTACAAACGATATTGATTTTATCGTTAGTTAAATCGCCCGCAATACGATGACGTATGTAGCATGTTTGATTCGCCGTAATTGTCCACTAAGACTGCTGTTTAGAACGAAAACATGAACGTATGTCTTTTATATTTGATATTGAAACGTCAAATTCAATGTCAAATCGCAAAAAGCAAATTAGTTAATTTTAAATATGTAAATGTAAAAGCAAAAAATACAATAAATATTAAAAAAAATTGTCAACTGTCAAATGTAAACATAAACAGGTGGCCGTGTTTTTCCTCTGTCTCTTTCTATGAAGTTCGTTTTTGGCACGTATGTCGAGCCCTAATTCGCACATAGTTGATATTATGTACGCCGTAAAGGCGGGAAGAAAATATAGACCTTTTACATTTTTATTGCACCCTGGCGTCATTTTTCAATGCGCCACGTAGTGAAATTCTTAAGAACTAGAGATGAGGAGGCACCATGTTGTCAAGTAAAATGATTAAAAGAATATGCATTTATTTTCGTTAAAAAATTATTTAACAACACAAAAACTTAAATAATTTTGTCTTTGATTATAAAGAAATAATTAATAATGAAAAAAATATATTTAAAGGAAAAAACAACAATTTTATTCTTGTTTATTACTTTCCTAATATCAATCTGGCAACTACGCAATTATCTGTCACTTTATGGGGTGTTCATTTCGCATCTTGTAGAACAAAAAACCACTTTTTCTGATTCCCATCTCCTCTTTCTCTTGTAAAATATTCATCACAAACGCATTCTGTGAATTTATTTAATAAAGTTAAGTTTTGCCAGAGTTTTTTCTTTCCACCATTTGTAATTTTATTTGAAATGTAACTGGCCTTCTCAATGCGCAAACAACCTACTGCACACTACATATGTCATTTTTGCCTTTCTCTCTCTTTTGATGTAAAAGGTCCATTGCAGAAGTTTAACATTTTTTTCTGCGATATTTTTTTTTAATTTTACAAAATATAAAAGTAAAAAGGTTTTAGATTTAAAAATATTTTAACATAATAAAAAAACAAAAATTCGGAAACTCCCCCATTACAATGTTTGAAATGATATGTTTACAAAATCAAGAGACGTGTTTAGGTGCGGTATTATGTGTGACGTCACACCTTCAAGGAATATTTTAATTACTAGTCAGAAAAAATATGATCTTAAAATTACCCAACCAATATTTTTTTGGAATGCTTTCAAACTAATTTCTATGGAAGATTTAAAAACGGTCAAAGCTGTCAAATTAATTTTTGGCGACTTAAAATCTGCTAAAGATGTCAAACGAATTACTAGGGACTTAAAAACAGTCAAATCATGATTCAAAAATGCTTTCTGATTAAATCCATATTTTCACTAACGATACTTTAAAAAAATTATTATCTAAGTTATGACTAACTTAACTTTCGCTTAAATTAATTAAAATTAAAAAAATATATCATCACGGCATATTACCCATTACTCGGTGTGCCAATCTGCTTTATACAAGGGTGTAAATCGAAAAGAGGAACATAGGCGTTTAACATGGGAAATCAGTTTTGTTTGTGCAAACGTTACCTAATTATTTTGTGCAAAAATACTTGAAATAAAAGTTATAGAGATTTAAATTCTGCATTTAAATCATTTGAAACGATTATTTTACCTCTTCATATAAACATAAAAATTCATTATAAAATTACAGTTTTTATGAGATTTCAGTCAAGGCAGCCATTGAGTTATAACAAAAAATTAACAAATGTGTTGTTTTTAGCTGTCAGAAGTAAAACAATTTACCTTTTTGTGTTAATTTAGTACTGTAATCTAAATTTAGTTCTAATTGACAGTTAATAATAACGCATTTGTTTATTTTTTGTCATAAATCCTTGGCTGTCTAAACTTAAAGCAAAAGCTCATAAAAACTGCAACTTTAAAATTAATTTTTACGTTTATATAAAGAGGTAAAATAATCGTTTCACCTGATTTAGATGCAGAATTAAATCTCTATAACTTTTATGCGAAGTATTTTTGCACAAAATAATTAGGTAACGTTTGCGCAAAGAAAATCTGATTTTCCATGTTAAACGCATATGTTCCACTTTTCAATTTACACCCTGTACATCAGATATCGGTAATGATGATGACATATTTTAGCGTAACTTTCGTATCATACTTACGTAATAAAAATGGATCAACAGGAGCTGAAGGTGAAAATGTGCCAGACGGAGCTGGAATCCAACCAAACACTGGTTGTTGGGCACTTGTTACTTCCGGGGATGGTGTCACAGGCACCATATTTCTTAGTGGAATTGTTCCTATTGTTATAGGGATGTTTCCAATTAAATTCTGATGGAAACCTTCAATTTCAACTTGGACCTACATACAATCATATTTTTTTACATGTTTACATAAAACATGGAACATAAATTTTACAAGGGCTACCTTAGAATTATTTGAGAAACTAGCGTTTCCCATTTATATTTTTAGTGCGAACTTTTTTGCACTGAGTGCATAACTCGTTTTATATAATAAGTGCGCACTAGCTGAGTTTTACTTGTTTCATTTTCAAATGAACTGAACCTTGTTGAGTTCGTACTTTTATGCACTTACTACGATCGTCAGTTGCTAGATTCACATATTTTGAGTTGTAAAAAGTGTCTGTGTAAATACAATGGATGTAAAAAAAATAAATTTGTTATTAGTAGAAGAATTATTGGGAACATACGTATGTAAATATAGACAAATATACAGTTGTTGTTGTACATTAACCTCTCTATTTGATAGTGACAGCTAATAAACTTGCACTGGGCTTTTGTACATTTAAAATGCACTACGCATGTGTTGTAACAACAATGGGATCATACCAAAAAGAAAAAATGTTGATTTTTCTTTCATAAATGAAAAATTTACCTAATATTATGCATATATACATCAAAAATATTTAATATTATTATACTTTTCATTCATGATTTTCTTTATAAAGATTCTGAGTTTGGTTTTGTGACGTCAGAGTTTTGTACACAAATACACGATAGTGAGGCACACCCGTACTCGCGCTTTTACTGTACATAAACAGATCTGTCACTTTTTTCTAACATAACCTTATATAACCAATATTTTGAAAGTAACGTCAATATCCTTGCAACAAGTTATTTAAAAAAAAAAAAGTAAGTACAAATAACGAAATATGCTAAATAAAAATATAAATAAATACAATTTATGTTTGATTTAGATATTACAATGGTTGTACAATATTGTTCTGTGTCGTCCTAAGAGAATAACTCGTTGAGATGTAAAAATAAAATTTTTGTTTGTATTCTTATGGCTCAAGATGTAAGGGAAAGATGGTATAAGGCAATAAATACTGCAGAAGTTTTGAAGACTACGTTTGGTTTGAAGCGTGGTTTCAAAACACAATAACATAAACGTCAAAAGTAGTTCCATTTTTGCTCGGTAGATGTCACTACGGCCGCAAAACTGTTACGTCATTCAAAATTTTATACAAACTTTAAAAAATTATTACTGTAAAACTAGAAACTTATGTGTCATAAAATATATATTTTCGTAAGTAGTTTTAAATGTACTTTCAGAAAAAAAAAATTGGAAAATGTGGTATGACCCCATTAGTACCAGACATGACGTCATTAGCTGCACTAAGTGCAAAACTAAATATACAATATGGAATATTTAAAAAAAATAGCAAACTCAACCGGTTTTTTCCTTTGCGCTAAAACACATCGATTTTAGTTTTTAAAAATACACATTATAATGTGCGTTTCACCTTCCGACTTTCATTTGTTTTGAAGTTATGACGTCAGCACAAAAAAATAATTGGCAATATAGATTTTTAGTAGTGGAATCCGATAGTGATTTTTCTTCCCTTTGCGCATACACGGTGCAAATATTTCATCATTACCGATATCTGTATAGGGCACGGAAGATCACGTGACCTATCATATGTTTTGTCCCTTTCTCACTTCAGACTCGGTCTTCAGCTCTGCCCACGGTGTAGTATCTATAGGTGAGTGCACGACGTATTCCAATGCATTACGAAGAATGGCTAACGAACTGGGCTAGTTTATACAGTGTGCCGCTAGAGGTCAGGTTTTGTTGCGACCCGGTTTTTACACAAAATATTTAAAATATTAAATTATTCATATATAACGCATAATATTCTATATTTTCAATCATTACCTTTTATCTTTTGTCAACTCTATGTATGAATTTTGTACAAATTCCATACAAAAATGTTTCTATACTTCCAGTAAAATTATAAAACAACATATGTCAAATGCACTTGACATTGACACCTTTCAATCAGAAATTTATTTTAGTACTATGTTTCTGTGATTATAGTGTAGCTGGCTGCCGCTAAATTGCACATTTTGGCACCTTAAAAAGACTAAACTTCTCTTTATTTGATCCATACCCTATTGTGCATCTTGTAGCAAAACATTTTTTGTCAAATGGTAACGGGTCGCGTTAGCGCCATTTTGTTTCCCAATTACTTAGCCATGTCAACGCATCTCGTGCTCTCACCTATAGATACTACACCGTGACTCTGCCCCATGCTAACTTCAGACTGTACTTTCGACGCAGTGCGCATGCGTCAGTTTGAATAGCTGTCACATTTCTAGCAAGATATCAAATGAGATTAAAATGAAGACAATAAGAATCAAATAGGTTTTTATTGAATACTTCAATAATATAATATAATGGAAGATAACAATGTGTTCATATGTATATTCATAAGTATTACGATCAGGATGCTCTTCGTCTTCATTCTTGCTTAAAAAGCAAATATTACCAACAGTAATTGACAATTTATAAATTTAGGGCTTCATCAACGACCTACTATCAAATCTGAGTAATCGATAATATGTCAGCAAGTGATATTCTCATAAATATAAGCGACCACGAGCCACAGACAACGTCTCTCTTGTTTTTCTCATGTAACCTACCTACCACACCTACCCTACCTACACAAATTGTCACTTGTTACATATGTTCAAATATGATTAGGTTTTAAATAACACCTCGATAATCGGTGCTTGATGGGATAGCAAAAGTTTTATATTTATATTAACAACAAACAAGACAACAAAAAGAAACAAATAATAAAACACTACAATGAATAACAATAACACAATCAATCGCTATATGCACAAGAACCGCCAAATAACAAAATGACAACAAATTCCACGCTTGCGCAAACTCATTCTTAAAATTACCGCTAGAAAAATATGACAGCTATTCAAACTGATGCATGCGCACTGCATCGAAAGTACAGTCTGAAGTTAGTATGGAACAGAGCTGAAGATCGAGTCTGAAATGAGAATGGCACAAAACATATGATAGGTCACGTGCCCTATACAAAGCAGATTGACACACCCAGCAATGGCTATAATGAACCGTGATCATATATTTTTTCTACAGTCTATATACAAAGTAGCCATTTGCGCTCTTTTGTCAACGCAAAATGTCACTTTGCCGCTCATGCGCGACAAAGTAGAAAAAACGCTCGCTGTCCAAATTTCTAACTATACAATGTTGAGAAATTTCGCTTGTCTACATTCTTAATGAAAACGTTTAGTCTGAAACTAATGGCACTGTAGTTACACATTTACCACCTTCACAAGTCAATCTGACATATAACTGCTCTGTCGGTATATTACATAACCAAACAAAATACCGCACTGCTGTGAAAATAAAATAAGGCATTCATTTACAAAAACCAAAGTATAAAATGCTTAGATTAGATAGAAGGAATAGCTCAAGAAGAATGAAAAATAACGTAAATTAAAATTAAATATAATCGTTATTTATTGAGTAGTACTGTAAGTACAAAGTGTACATTTTATTATTTTTTGTTATGGCGGCGGACCCCATTGCCGGCGACTATAGAAAAAATCTTGTGTGTGTTTCGAGCGCAAATGGACATTGTCGATTTCGAGAGAATGCCACGCTCCTGCGTCGCGCGGCAACAACCTCTCAATCGACAATGTCCCATTTTGCGCTCTTAATACACAAATAGATATTATTTATTTATGACCATGCAAATAAATCATAAGGTTGCATAACAAAAATTGTGAGAAAAATCGTGTTGAAAATTTAATAATAATGAATAATCAAGAGATTTCATTTTTCAGTCTAAAATTTATCTATGATAATTTTTTTAAATGTTTAATGTTGGTATTATTATACTTAACTTATAAAATCTAGGTATCTTGATTATTCATTATTATTAAATTTTCAGCTCGATTTTTCTCAGAATTTTTGTTATGTAACCTTATGATTTATTTGCATGATCATAAAGGGAAGAAAAATCACTATCAGATTCCACTATTAAAAACCTACATTGCCATTTAATTTTTTTGTGATGACGGCATAACGTAAAATCAAATGAAAATCGGAGAGTGAATCGCACATATTGTGTATTTTTAAAAACTAAAATCGACGTGTTTTAGCGTTTTGTAAAACACCGGTTTAGTTCGCTGTTTTTTTTAATATTCCGTACTTTAATCCCACACTGTATAAATGGAAATAATAATGAAAAGTATTATTGTTGAAGAGAGTTTCTTTGAACAGATTAAAAAAAAATCTAAAAAATATGAACCTTGTGTCTTATTCTCAATAATTCTAATGTGGCCCTCGCATATTAATAATAATATAGACTTACCTTTAATTCGTACTCCAAGTCAATGATACGACAATTTTGTAAATTGGACGGTGGAAGAGAAGGTAATGTAAAACTATTACTAAAAGTTTTCGAATCCAGAGCTGTTACTCTTTCTCCAACAACAAAATCAGTAATAGTTACTTCGCTTGACTTAGACTTTGCTCTTGGAATTTGCGAATGGTATGTTACTTTCTAAAAATTTGAATAATCACAACATTTCTTCCATATTTGTTAACATGATATAACTATTATCTTTTACTATAAATTGTCCATAAACGTAATAATAAACAAATGCTCATTAATAGTCAAATTTACCAAAATAATTATTTAATTTTTTTTTTTTTTTTTTTGGTAAACAATCTCCCGCTGAGACCGGTTTACCGCACCAACAATGAAATCAAGTCAATTCATTATAAGTTGAGACATGATTTAGTATTTTCTTCTCGTTACGTAGATGAATATTCAGTTATTGTACATAAAATTAAGGAAAAGCCTTGGTTGCCAGTTGCCAGCGCCGATTGTCTTGAAAAAAATAATGGTAACCGGTGCCGGTTGTACCGTGTGTTCGGAAGAAACGTATGTCTTAATTTATAAGTATTTAATTAATAGTATGTTCCGTTAATATATCAGACTAATCGTAATCGGTGATTAGTTGGTTACTGAAAGTGGTGAGTATTTTCGGAACAGATTGATATTCAAGCTTCGTCAGATAAGAATTCACGATTCCCAACACTATTCAAATCATTTATAATTCCATCGTAGTGTGCACAATTGTATTCACTTTGGCATTTACTCATGTAAAAAGAAAAAAATATTAGCAATTTTTATTTCAGTAATTTAAACATAGTTACCATTATCACGAATTTTTGATAGCACAACCTCACAAAGCAAACAATAAACTTCAAATCACCTTCAAATAGCGCCAATGCCATCTGTCAAATTGATGCAAATTGCAAATAACCGAAGTCATCGTGCTTTGCGCGCGTTGAGTTTAGTGACTAACCAGACTCACCAATAGACCATATTACTATCTCAATGCGCATGCTCAGAATGCACCAATCATATGCTTGGGAGTACAGCGGAAATGAAACCAATGTTATCTTATGGGACAAATTGTATTTTTAAAGCAAAATATTATTTTATGTAGACGTAAATGAACGATAATTTTTTTCTTGCAAGTTTCATTTCATGTTTAACTACTGGAGTCTGCCCTTATAATATATAATCAATAAAATAAACAATAAAATTTAAAAAAATTTAAGCTCCTGTTTACTCTTCTGTCACTGACAGATAACCCCAAACTAATGTTTTGTAGTTGTGATTCTTTTGTAAAGTGCGAAATATATATTTTTTAATTATGCCTGTTTACTATTGTTGCTTTCCGGATTGTGATTTGAATCCATTAATTAAAAAGGCATATCTTTTCCTATTTTTCCTAAGAATAGTACAGAGAAAATAAGTCAGTATTGCCAACTTAATTGGAAAAATTAAAAAATAGTTTGTCACCCTGGCACGCTTTTTTCATTTCATATATCTGCCGGCAGAGGCGCTATAGTTAATAATATGGTCTATTTCTGGTCACCGCGTTCCATAAATCAAATCTTTTCAGGAATTGAATATTTACGGAACGGAAAAACACAATTTGATAACTTTCGGGTATTTACGGAACACACTATTTATATCAATTTGACCCGAGCTACTGTCAAAAATGTTATCTAAAGAAATCAAAGCTTTTCATTTTGAATTTAATTTTAAAATTCGATATAAATTAGGAAATAGCGAATGGTAATATTCTGTTTCTTTTTTTATTATCTTTTCTTTCACACACGCAAAACTTTTCCAGGTGGCAGCACTATTTTACCTACTCATTTTTAGAAGTTAATAGTGAAGACACTGTTATGAAAAATTATTAGTATTATGACAGTTACATTTAGGTGGAGCAGCGCGTTTTGACAACTTGACTTTTGAATAGGGGATTCCGATCGTGACGTCACAAAGTACGCCATTTGCGGTGAAATCTTGAACTATGTGGACAAATAGACATTTTCTGTTGATATGTATTCGGTTAATGATGAAAATGAATTTTTTTAGTGCAGAGTTAGTGCCAGGGGCGAAATTAAAAAAGAAAAATATTGAAAATCATTCTGTGAATAACCTAAAAAAGATGGTTAGTGTCGTGGTCTGAAAAAAGGCGGAAAAAGAGCGATCTTATTTTAAGATTTTAGTTTCGGTTAGTTACTGGGTATTTACTGATTTATACTAACTCAAAGTGTTTCAACCTTTTCAGAAACCAATTATATGAATGCGGACGCAGTGATAATATATTACCCTGAATTGATGGTGGTAAATGGGTATCTGCGGTAAATTCATGTAATACGTGTGTGGTAGTTGATGTAAATATAAAGTGGGGCTATTTTCCATCTCATAACATATCAAACCTATTTAACTACGGACACATATACCACTACTTCCACGAAACCATTTAGTTTGATGTAGTTACTCATAAACCATGGGAGATGAGATCGGCTTGGAAAACGGCATAAAATTAACTCCTCTCATATATTTTTTATATTTATTCTTGTAATCACTCTTACAGAGGCCATAAGCGTACCTAATACCCATATTTTTAATACAAAACACAAATTTCACAAGGCTATAAACTTGACAGCACGATGACAGTTACTTGTATGTCCACATAGTTCATAAAAATACCGCGACGGGGCGCTTAAAATTCGCTTAATCGGAATCCCCTATTGAATAATGATCATAGCCTACTTCAAGTTACTGTACATCGCGAGTATATAGATATATGGAAACCGTTAGTTTACTAGGTTATATTATTAGAGAAATAGCTAAGTCCAAACTCATCATTTTACAATTTAGTGCAAGAATAATTGTGATGCATGCAAGCGTAGAAAGAGAGCAATTATTAACATGTTTTTTATTTAGCTGTCGCCGGCTGCAGATATGGAAACCGGCACCGGCAACCAAGACACTGTCTAGAATTAATATACCTTTTTAAGTTTAAGTTTTATTTCACCGACATTAGTCCTGGAAGTATTATCAACTTCCAAAACATACGGTATTACTTGTCCAGATACATATCCTGTACAAGGTATTTTTAAAATAGCTGTTATTGGTCCTTCTCGGCAACAAAGACAACATAAGTTTTTCTCCATAGTCAACGTAGCTGGTTCCTAAAAATGGAAATTTTAAACTTTATGGAAACAATTTTGAAATAAAAATTCGTACTCTTGCTCTTGGATCATTGTTACAATCCAAATGAGAAATAACGGTAAAAGCAGCTTTTATCGTTTGGTCAAATTTCCATGGCCTATCTAGCGTAGCTTTTACGGTATAGCGTATATAACCCCTATCACTTTCAAATGATGACGGTAGAAAATTTGGTAAAGTAGTAGTAAACGGAAATACATGTTTACCCGCTGGAAGCGTTTGACTGTCATCTAAAAATAATTAAATATAAACATGGATAACGTACGCTAATAAATAAATAAATAAATATTTCATCATCGAAAATGACGATAGGTACCGTTCTGAGTGCTTACCAGGCGTCACCTCACGGGTTCTCAAAACTACCTCAGTGCATTAAAATTCATTTTAAAAAAATGTAATGCGAGGGTCACGCTAGAATTATAGAGAATGGGGTCATACCAAAAATAAAAATTTTGATTTTTCTTTCATAAATGAAAAATTTACCTAATATTATGCATAGATACATCAGAAATAATTAATATTGTTATACTTTTCATTCATGATTTTCTTTATAAAGATTCTGAGTTTGGCTTTGTGACGTCACAGTTTTGTACACAAATACACGATAGTGAGGAACACCCGTACCCGTACTGGTGCTTTTACTGTACATGAACAGATCTGTCATTTTTTTCTAACATAACCTTATATAACCAATATTTTCAACATCCTTGCAACAAGTTATATTTTAAAAAAAGTAAGTACAAATAACGAAATATGCTAAATAAAAATATAAATAATAGCTATTTGTGTATTAAGAGCGCAAAATGGGACATTGTCGATTGAGAGGTTATTGCCGCGCGACGCAGGAGCGAGGCATTCTCTCGAAATCGACAATGTCCATTTGCGCTCGAAACACACACAAAAATTTTTCTACAGTCGCCACAATGGGGTCCTCCACCATAACAAAAATTTATTTTTTATTTATTTTTACTTATCGGTATTTTCCATTCTTCTTGAGCTATTGCTTCAAATTAATCTAAGCATTTTATACTTTCGTTTTTGTAAATGAATGCCCTATTTTATTTTCACAGCAGTGCGGCATTTTGTTTGGTTATGTAACATACCGACAAAGCAGTTATATGTCAGATTGACTTGTTAAGTGGGTAATGTGTAACTACAGTGTCATTAATTCCTGACTAAACGTTTCCATTAAGAATGTAGCCAAGTAACATTTCTCAACATTGTATAGTTAGAAATTTGAGGAGCGAGCGTTTTTTCTACTTTGTCGCTCTAGAGCGGCAAAGTGACATTTTGCGTTGACAAAAGAGAGTGCAAATGGCTACTTTGTATATAGACTGTAGAAAAATACAATTTGTTTGATTAGATATTACAATGGTTGTACAATATTGTTCTGTCGTCCTACGAGAATAACTCGTTGAGAAGTAAAAATCAAATTTTTGTTTGTATTCTTATGGCTCGAGATGTAAGGGAAAAATGGTATAAGGCAATAAATACTCCAGAAGTTTTAAAGACTACGTTTGGTTCAAGCGTGGTTTTAAAACACAATGACATAAACGTCAAAAGTAGTTCCATTTTTGCTCGGTAGATGTCACGACGGCCGCAAAACTGTTACGTCATTCGAAATTTTATATAAACTTTAAAAAATTATTACTGTAAAACTAGAAACTTATGTGTCAAAAAATATATTTTTTCGTAAGTAGTTTTAAATGTACTTTCAGAAAAAAAAAATTGGAAAATTTGGTATGACCCCATTAGACACAATGGTTCTTGTTTTTTAGTATTTTATTTTAAACATGTTCAAATTCAAAGTAGTTCCGTAAAGCTCACAATCCATCTTCTTTTGAAATGCTTTCAAAATAATCATGAATTGCAGCATCAATTTCTTTTTCAGATGAAAACATTCTACCTCATATTTTTTCCAAAAAATAGCCAAAAGTCGATGAGTATGGAGGGTGTTCTATTACTCACAAAGACATTTAAAAATTGATTACTAAGTTCTAACGAACTGTCCACTTCTTAAAAGCTACCATCCGATATTGTGGCATGCTTTCAAACTATTTTCTGGGAAACTTAAAAACTGTCAAATGAATTACTGGGGGACTTAAACATCATCAAATTACTTTCAGGCTGACTTAAAATTGTCAAATTAAAAATCATGATTTGAAACTGCTCTCTGGTTATTTACATATTTTCACTCGCAACGATTCTTTAAAAATTATTTAACTGAGTTGTAACTAACTTAACTTTCGCAACTTAATTTCAAATGACAGATAAATAACTGGTTAAAATACCAGTGCAAATTTTGTTTTCCGCGGCTATCTGATTTTCTTATTCTTAATAATTCTAGCATGACCCACGCATCGTATTGTTAAATTTGGAAGCAATCTTATGATTCAAAAGGTTTTCCATGTATTTTCAATACTTTTTGATGTTAAATAACTTTAAAACATAAATATGGTACATACTTATATTTTTTTAAACAAATAAGGTATTCTCGCATATATTTTTTTAAAGAACTAGTATATCTAAGAGTACCTGTGAAAACCCGAATTAAAAATTCCTTTTAATAAGCGAGATATTAATTTTTAAAATTTGATTTCGTTGTGTCACGTGATAGTGACGTAATAGATGTACAGTACCAGCGGTGTGCAACCAGTGGTTCATGGGTTTTCAAGGTGTTCAGTAAGTATTGAAAAATATGAGAAATAAAATATATTTAATTGTAATCTTACCTACTATTACTAAAAAACTTGAAAGAAAAATCATTCTAAGTAATCGATTACATATTTCTGCTTACAGTACAAAAAACATTTTGACATTCTTGTTATATAGGTGGCGTTTGAAAACATACTTTTATTGCTATTATTATACTTTGTATAAGAAAATGTAAGACGAGAGATTTCGTAGCATAGAGGTAACGTTTTTGCTTCTTATGTCAAAGGTGGTAGGTTTGAATCTACCAAACGTCCTTATCTTTTTTTATTTTTTCTTTATATTTATTTAACATAATCAGATAAAATTGGTTATATTAAATTTTATATTTATTTAAAATTACAACAAAATATTTAAAAAATAAATAGATTTTGTGGATTTAGAACCCAATACCCTTAACATAACAAGCATGAACATTACCACCGTGTTACGGAACTTTTTACATAAAATTTCTTTTGGAAGGATAATAATTATTACAATAAATTAACTATAAAATTTATTTACTTTTTTTAATTATTGCTTATTAATTTTGAAGAATTAATTATTAATATGATGCAATAAGTATCCATGGACGTGTGTACAAAGTTTTTCAGTTTTAATGGAAAGTAAATATCCAAAATATTCTAATTTCCAATGTTAAATTCATATATATGGATTTCGAACGCCACCCGTTATGTCGATTAGATACACAAATATGTATTTGTACGTAGTATTTGTTGAAATATATAATTTAAAGACAAAATAGCGTTTACACATATAAATATGAAAAATCATATATGTATACTGTGAATAAAAATAAAAAGATACAATAAGTTGGCAAAAAAAATTGATTGTATAAAATATTTTTCTGTTTGTCATTATTGTATAAATATCTTAATATTTCTCTTCTAGCAAAGCTTTCGAATATTTTCTACAGTATTTAACAAATTTTTAATATTACACATTGTTGACATGTAGTTCATTATTTTGTTACCAGATGTCATTTCGCTTAGCAATACATGCTAAAACAGTTGTACACAAACACTCCCGAACGATCCGAAGTAGAGCCGAGTATGTGCATACTTAAGATGCGGCCTGTTATTACATTCGAACATGGAGTAGGGATTTCAACTGGTCTCCCATTGGTGGTACAACTAGTACATCAACAAAATTTAGATGCTTTATACTTTTTGCAACAATCACTTTATAACAGGTTTTTTTTTTTTGCTTTTTCTCTCTGGTTTACCAATTAACTTAAATATTTTTAATAACTCTTTAAAATTTGTAATCATGAAAGAATACCATATGTTTCCCACGGCCTACCTCATTCTCTTATTCAATAATTCTAACAAGATCCTCGTACATCGGGTGAATACTTGAACCCCGAACATAGCCCCAGTGTTGCCAATATAGCGATTTTCCCTCTAAATCTAGTGGTTTTTATTAATCGTTAGCGGGATATTTCTGCTTTTAGCGATTATCGGGTTTTCTAACTATTGATATTTTTATATAACATGATATATTTTAACCGGTTCCTTATTCTGCTACATTCTTTTATATGTGAATAATAAACATACCTATTCATTTACGCTTATTTCGTTAATCTATAAATCTGTACATTATATTTTCCCTTCTTTAATAAATATATTACCATTTAAAATTTGCTTTCAAGCTGTTAGTAAAATATAAAAATATACAATCATAGCTATTTGGGTACATATTTAGTCGTTTCTGGCAGTTTTTAATGTCCGAACTAGTGGGAAATAGTTGAGAACTGTTGGCAACACTGCATAGCCCGTTAACACGGCAGAATCGATTTTCGCAGATCGCAGACTGTTGCTCCCCGTTTCAACTGACAACAATGTTTGTGGTATCAATAGAAAGATAAAATTTCTGTATCAAATGACACCAAATACATGTAAATTACAAAATATTTTAGTAACATAAAATAATTATTAAATTTATTTAATTTTATATTAATATCAAAAGCCATGATGGCATTTGAACAAAATGACAAACAAATTTTTGACATTATAGGGGCTGTCCTTAAATTACGTAGCGCTTCAAGGGGGGAGGGTTAATGTGTGCGTTACGTAACGATAAAATATAAAAAATATTGCTAAACTTGCTTTAATAGTTTTGAAACATTCAAATTTCGCGGTGCTAATTCGTATTGGCGAAAAAATTCAAAGTGGGTGACGTCTGGTGGCAGTTTTGTGAACTAGAGGAATAAGGAAACGTTGGTAGCATACATTGAAACGTATGTAATTTTAAACAGGTTTAATTTATATTTGTTGTAAAAGTAAGTGACGTATATAGTGTATATTACATTTTCAGGTTTAAATAATGATCAGTAAATGCCATAGATACTGCTCAGTGCCACAATGCAGTAATTACAAGTCAAAAAGTGTAAGTTTACACTATGTCCCAAGTGACAAAATATGATCTTGAAATTTTCTTCCCATATAGCTTTGACATCTCTAGTCGGTTCTATTTTTTCTTTTTTAAAACATGATGACAAAATTCTTCTAATTTTATAGCCAAACTATACTGTTTATCATCCTTTTTAACAAGTTTTTCCCTTACTTGTTCCAAACCGATACAACTTAATTTTTCTATTTCTTCTGCTTTGTAATATACAAACCCATAAACAAATAAATTAATAGCATAATAATAATGATAACATTTGTTGTAAAACAATAAATATAGTTTTGATTTTTACTAACCTGTTTATATGCAACAAAACTGTAACAATATATTTGCATTTGCCTCCCAATCCTGCTCTACAACTAAATTTTGCTGTCCAGTAATTTATATTCTCATTTAATAAAATTTCAATCGTATGAGGATCTCCGCTCAAATGACTGGTTTTTGAACAAGATCCCAGTAGTGTACCTGATCCATCATCTTTTATTCCACAAAGCAATACATGTCCTGCCTTCAAAACTGCTTCGCCTTCCTTTAGAGAACGTGCAGAAGCAATGTATTCAAAAATATCACCTAACTTTATGTTAATTTTTTTCATATTAAATACTTTGCACTTTGAAAGGCATATTGTCAGCAATAAGGAATGAGAGAACTATCCTTATTCCTCCGCCATCTTGCTACCGTCCGGCCTGCCATCTATAGTTCAGTTTTTTCGCCAATATGCAGGCAGTCGTTTGTTTTCAATAACAGTCAACATAATATGTCGGGCACAGTTCAAATTCGGGCCAGTGGTCTTTCATTCGTGCAATGCAATTCATATTAAAACATGAATTCAAGTAGTGTTGAAAAGGAAAAATTTTTCAATAGTTTGTTAAAAGCATATGGAAATGCAGATGCTTTTAATTTCTGTGCTGTTATTTTTTCATCTTTATGTACATTAATTTAATTAATTTCTGTTTCAAATTTGAACTGAATATTAAGGAGGCCATATACTTTTATATCCAGTAAAGAAATTGGGGTGACAAGCCGTAGGGCAAGAGTAGTACATTATTTTTCATCTTTATGTACAGGGTGTAAATCGAAAAGTGAAACATAGGAGTTTAACATGGGAAATCAATTTTTCTTTGCGCAAACGTTACCTAATTATTTTATGCAAAAATACTTCAAATAAAAGTTATAGAGATTTAAATGCAGCATTTAAATCATGTGAAATGATTATTTTATCTCTTCATATAAACGTAAAAATTAATTACAAAGTTAAAAATATTAATGGACACGTGTGTTGGCTCTCGTATATTTGGCCTTGTACTTTCTTGTAAAACATTCTGAAGATGACGCAATGTCGAAATGTACATTAATGTTTTAATATATTTATTATATTTTGAAACTTACCGAGTGTTTTAATAAAATTCTCATTTGTTACAAAGTTAAAGTTTTTATGAGCATTTTGTCTAAGCAGCCATGGATATATGACAAAAAAAAACAAATACGTTGTTTTTTGTCATAAATCCATGGCTGCTTAGATAAAAAGCTCATAAAAACTGTAACTTAGTAATTAATTTTTACGTTTATATGAAGAGATAAAATAATCGTTTCACATGATTTAGATGCTGCGTTTAAATCTCTATAACTTTTATTTGAAGTATTTTTGCATAAAATAATTAGGTAACGTTTGCGCAAAGAAAAATTGATTTCCCATGTTAAACTCCTATGTTTCACTTTTCGATTTACACCCTGTGCATTAATTTAAATAGTTTCTGTTCTGTTCTGTTATTTTCCATCTTTATATACATTAATTTAAATAGTTTCTGTTTCAAATTTTAACTGAATATTAAGGAGGCCATATACTTTTATATCCAGTAAAATAAATTGGGGGGGGGGTCAAGTACTGCGTTACGTAATATATGGGGGGTTCATGTTTGCGTTACGGGTGCGTTACAAAGGGGGGAGGGGGTATCAAAAATTTCCTAATTTTGCGTTACGTAATTTAAGGACAGCCCCTATATCAGAATTCGTTAGCTATGATTTTAATTTTTATTTCTTTTTAATATTTTGAAACAGATTAGAAATTACTTGAAAAAAAATTAAATAATATAATTTGCACAAGGTTATCATGACTATCGATATCAATCAGAAATTGAATAATTTATTTATCAGACTAAAATATTACGCAATCTACATGTTTTTTTTAAGTCATTTGATGCAGATATTTTTAAATCTTTTTATTGATCCCACCACCACTGTTGTCAGTTGAAACTGGTAGCAACAATCTGCGAAAAATGATTTTCCCGTGTAAACGGGGTTAACGGGTTTCAAGTACTCACCCGATATCTGTACCATTGAGGGCGCTTCGCTTACCAGTCGTCACCTCACGGTCTCTCAAAACTACCGCGGTGCTTCCAATTTGTTAAAAAAAAGTAATAAATAATGTATACACTTACTACTGCCTCCTCCAAGCACATAATATTTATTAGAAAAATATTCTTCATTGCCACTGTAAGATACTGATCTGCTGCTACTTTTACCATTAGAATCTCTGTACGATTCTGATTCCGACCAATGTACATAAGCTTCACCCTTAAAGCTAATAGAAATACCTGTAGACCATGAATATTACTGCAGAAACCATTAAAATACTTATTAATTTAGCTTACCTCTTATTTTTTTCGCAGAACTAAAATTAAACTCAACTTTTCCTGTTACAATTTGTCCTGGAAAATAAGTCGCGTTCACGTTGTCAAATATAATTTGACAATTTTCCAGCCCCATGTTAACTAAAGGTGTTTAATTGAATGTTCTTTAAATTTATTTTAACACAAAACAGCCACATAACAGGAATAAATGTATGGACTATTAAATTGTCATTAAGTGCAGTTGATAG
Source organism: Harpalus rubripes (assembly GCA_963082715.1). NCBI lineage: Eukaryota > Metazoa > Arthropoda > Insecta > Coleoptera > Carabidae > Harpalus > Harpalus rubripes. Next base: position 45,401,847 of record OY720458.1, on the reverse strand, counting down.
CGAACTGTGTAGATCTAACAAACATAACCAATATTTGGGAAATGGGAAGTGGTCAGACACAAGGTCACTCGTGTTGACAATGGTTTATCTTAACTTGGAATCACATTGGAGAAGAGCATACCGCTAGGTCGACAATTACCCTATCGAAAAGCTGCAACATCGAATAAGCACAACTTGGAACGATGCCACATCGACAAAAAACCCCACCCCACCCCACCACAATATTTACAATTATGCAACTGAGTTGTTCTTTTTGGAATGTTTTTGCTCAGCTCAGTTGATAGACAGGTAAAATACCGTTACATTTGTTTGTTAACTTTTATAAAAAATTTAATTCAATTTGCTCGGTTAGGGAAGGTGCAAAATAAGATATGAAAGATTGAAAGAATTTAATTGTCTAAAATGTTAAATGCCTATAACCCGCTTTTCGTGTTAGACCCGGTATATTTAAATATTTAGATACACAGGATGCCCGGATTTCGAAGGCCACCATTAAGATCTCGGAAACTATAAAAGATAAGACTTCGATTACATGGGACATGTGGTGCGCTTTTGGGGGGACATCTTAGATGTGCTTTTGTTTTTCCAAAAATTCTCATAGGTTACTAGATAATGGCGGACAACTGAATTTTGTCGATTTTTTCATTTTGAAATTACTTCTAAACCATCATTAATCGAGATAAATGTTTCAAATAAAAAAGTTAGATATTTGTATTGTCTACCAATGGCGTACAAAAATATTTTTTAACAGTACATTTTCGAGATATAACACAAACTTACATTATTTGGAAGCCATATTTGATTTTTACTTTTCTCTTTTGATTGGTATAAAAGGATATTGTATTTTACTTTTTTTACCCTTCAAATCTGAGATTTTTTTATGTTTTTCATGAAATTTTTTATTTTTTGTTTAGTTTTTCAAAATAGTATTTTCTTGCTTCATAATTTAATTTTAATTCTATATTTTTAAGTTAACGTAAGAAGGTGTGTACCAGGTATGCCCTAAAAAATGATTTAAAACACAATAAGCCTTGTACCAATCGAAAGAGAAAAAATAAGTTACTAATAGTTTAGAAGTACTACATAATTTCAAAATGAAAATAAAAAAATCGGCAAAATTCAGTTTTCCGGCATTATCTAGTAACCTATGAGAATTTTTGGCAAAACAAAAGCACATCTAAAGCTCCCCAAAGGCGCACCACATGTCCCATTTAACCGAAGTCGTATCCGAGATCCCAACGGTGGCCTTCGAAATCCGGACATCTATTTTAAAAAATTATACCTTTTTTAGCTGATAGTCCTATCATACATTTTTATGGTCTAGTTTTAATATAAATAATCAATTTTTAATTTGTTACTATTGTAAAAGTGGAAGACTCCACTATTACGTGGATCGCTGATCGCTGTATCGAATATAGTGGTGGCAGTTGTCGATATAGTGGTTTTCGTTGTAATGGTTGTCGATGCAGCGGTTGTCGACTGTACGACAAGTATCCATTAAACACCCAACGCATTTGTCAAGGTTATAGGCAGCTAATATCTAAACATTGGAATGCTTTTACGCTTTTACATATCTTTTAACGTTTTATGCATTTCGAAAATGCTACGGTCAAATATCAAAACATTAATTCACAGAAAATGTTGGGAGCTATGTATTGACATCAAAATATTCAAAATAAGAAACTATTGTCAAAATAATCTAGAATCTTTGAATTATTTTTTTAACAATTTATCAATTTCTGCTGGAAGAAATTTAAAAATCTGTTTCTTTTTTCCGACAAACTTTAAATATGATCTTGTTCTGAAATATTTAAAAAAGAGACATATCTACTTTTGCCATAAACGCACAATGATGTTTTCTAAATTTTAATTAACTGCACCTGTAAAGTGTATAACGAATCAACTTTAAGATTTTAGCCGCGAATTTCAAATGTACATACTGAACGAAATTTCACTTATGGCACCCTGTTTCACACACATAAATAAATAAATATATGAAACAGTCTGTTTGTATGACTTTAAAAAAAATATATATATCAAATGAAAAATTATTGTATGCTTATACTGTATAATACAATTTCGTTTTGAATAACCCATTAAACTTTTATAGAATTTTCCCAATGGAATGTACTAAGGACTAAGTGACCTCCCAAGCCACGCCTCTTACCAATTTATATCCAATGGCAGACTATATTGAGTATACAAAAGAAAATGGTTAAAATCCACGTAATAGATGTCACTAGTGTAGTATATCAACATCAACTCAAATATATAAAAACCGTTTTTATTGTTATATAAAATAAAAATAAATTATAATTATACAGGGTATCTGGATTATCGTGGCTCTATTATTGTAGCAAATAACTTTTTATCTACAGTATATACACAACACAAAACCATTTAGGAAAGCCCTATTGATTTTTTTTTGATATAGTGCCCTCTACTAGGTTTGTGACGTAAATCATTTTGTAGTTACATAAAATGACGCAAGAGTCCAGCATAATATATTTGGCAGATTTACTAAAAATTCTGAAGGATATATAGAACGTCGTGGTAGGTAATCATTAGCGTCTGTAGTCGTCAATGGTTTATTTTACTGTGAGAAAAAACTCATTTCGCCCTTACGGTTTAAATTATTTTAATTTAATAAACGGCCCACAGGCGAAGCTTATTAAGAAAAAAATTACATCTAATGATATTCTAATTTCTAATTTTCTATTATCCAGAGCTGAAAATCGAAGAAATTTAACTGTTAATATTAATTAAATCAGTTGTGCCATGGAATAATAAATCACTTCTATATTTAAATTAATAGTACACATTTTAGAAGAAATAATGTTAATATTAATAAAATAAATTTTTCTGTCTACCTAAACGAAAAGTGAAATTTTACGTACTTATTTTCGGACGAAAAATGACACTTTTCAGAAGGTTATCACTTTTCGTCCGCAAACCTTTTCGGCCGTAAAACCTTTTTCGTACGCTAAGCCATCATTTTTCGCTAAGCCTACTACGATTTAATATTATTGTAATTGTGTGTACTACCCTTCTAGATCTATTATTAGTAAGGTAGACAGAAAAATGTAATATGCACCTCGGCAAAAAATGCATATTATAGCCCAGGGGATATAATTTCAAAAATTTAGAGCTGCACTTTTTTTGTTCAAGGATAACGGGAGAGGTGGGGGTGATTTTTTTTAGTTTAAGATCGAATACCTTACATTAAAACTTACATTTTTTTCATATAATAAGCAATTGCAAGTTTAATGCCTTTTTATGTAAACATATACATAAATCAAAATTAATTTGATTAATATTATCTGACCACATTATTTATATACAAAAGAATAGGTACATTTAAGCCGCAACAAAAGCAGAAAACTTTAAATTATAAACTACAAGACAACTATAATAGATACCTAGATGTGTTGAGCGTTCTAATAATTAATAGTATATTCTGTAACGCAACCGGTTCGATCAGGTTTATGGTTTTGTGTTCCGTAAGTAATGAAATTATTTACCGGTTTCTATTTAGAACGCGGTTCCTAAAAAGTCGGACCACGGCAACCACAAAATAATCCCGATTTCTCTGGTATTTTTACCCCCACTACCGCTACTTTCAAACATCATAACAAAATCAAACGATATACGTCAATGTTAAATTTTTAAACCGCATTGGTGGTATAATTAATAATTATTATAGATGTAAGTATGAAAACATTATTTATATTTGATATATTGTTGGTTGTGTTCTTTTTATTGTCATATTTAAAGTTATAATTCATTTAGTTAATTTTTATTTTTGTTAAATTGTGTCGATTTTAAATGTCATATGATTCAGTGTCAATCTGTCCCGAAATAGATGAAAATATGCAGGAACCATGGTGTATTCGGAATTAAGATCTGGTTTTTTGGTTGACGTACGGAACATAGTATAAAAATATATTTTGTAATTCTTGTTTCATAAACACATTTATTTATTATTTAATAATAAATAATATAGAGAGAAGTGAAAGCAACTGCAAAATTTTAATTTAGAGCAGCATTTTTCAAATTTAGAACTGCAGAAACAAGCTAGAGTTGCACCAAATTATATCCCCTGTTATAGCCTCGCTTGTTTGCTTTACATCTGCTTCTAACGTAACGTTGGACATCAAATGAAAATAATAGCTGTCAGTGTATGCTTTTATTTATTATTCCGTGTAACAACAGATTTGATTAATATTAACACTTAAATTTCTTCGATTTTTTCTTTTCTATATAATAGAAAATTATGAATTAGATGCCGAATTTTTTTCTACTTTTCTACTCAGAAAAGTCTAAAAATATTGGGTTTATATTTGCAACGTTATATCAATAAGGGATGCATGCACATTTGCGTTATATCCCACTCGCATTTTTTTAGCCCCCTTTCGGGATCTTCGAGGTTCTCAAGGAGCGGGGGGTTCAACCGCCCCCTAACCCCTACCTGGCTACGCCACTGTTTTACACATCTATTATTTTATCGCCCAGATGTAGGACGCTTACTTGGCTGTCGCCCAGTTGACCATCGCCCACTTGCCCTCTCCCAGTTGACTGTATCCGATCTGTGTTTAATTTCAATAAACGGTGAGCTGTAAAAACAAACCAAAGATATTTGTTACTCATTTCGCATAATCACGGAAATACAGGGTGTTTATGGTCTGCAGATTAAAGAAGGGGAAAAACGTTAAAGTTAAAACACCTTTAGTAAAAGTTTTATAATAAAAGATATATTAATTTTTTTTAAGCAGATGTTGTATGGAGTTTTGCTCTGCGTACCCATGAATCAGCGTACGCTGCAAGGCCCATGTGATGTATACCATGGGCTTCATAAGTTCCTATAAATAAAAGTCCAAAGGTGTTAAGTCTGGTGACCACGAAGGCCAAAAATACAGGACCTCCCCGACCAATCCACTTATTTTCAAATGCATTGTTTTAAGTGTTGAACGAAATGACTGAATGTGCGGGTACACTGTCTTGACGTACATTCAAGGGAACATCATATAATGTCAATGAGCTACATCAACAAATGAAATTTGTTAGTTTGCAGGTTACTACAACTTTTTCTGACATTCATTTATCGCCCCCTTATAATAACTGAAAAAAATAACATCTCTTTTTTATAAATTTTTTTACTAACGTGTTTTAACGTTTTTCACTATTTTTTGACCTGTAGTATCATCCATTAAAAAAAATAAGACTTTGAACACCCTGTATAACTTGTTTCATAATTATTACAATTCTGTATCTTCTTTATTTTCTTGTGTTTATTTAAATATTATGATCACACTATTTCATGTTACATATACCGAGATTTTTTTTATCAGTGGACATGGGAGTCTTTACTATAATTACATTTAAAATGATTTACAGCAATGTATAATCGCGGTTTTTTTAAACCGGGCATAGGGAGTTGTCAATGGTATCAAACTGTCATTTCTAAAATTATGTATAAAGAAAAAATACAAATCATAACATGGTATACTAAGTCCAATATGACTCTACGGCAAGTTTCCGATTTATTTGCTGCTACTTTTAATAAACGACCCAGGCCAGCAACTATTAGAAAAATCTACAATAATTACACAACTACAAGATGCGTCAATTAAAAGAAAATAAAAATAAGTAAGGTAATTAATAATAAGAAACATTAAATTATACAGTTAAATGTAAATGATACGATATAAAAAGAATTTCTGAAATTGACACATGACAGTTTGATGACTTTGACAACTCCCTATGTCCAGTTAAAAAAACGCGATAATATATTCCTGTCAATCATTTTAAATGTAACTATGGTAAAGACATACGCCTATGTTCACTGACAAAAAAACTCCCTGTATTTGTGGAAATGAGAAAGGTAAACCTTGTTGCCTTGCTGGTTGTATTTTCTCGTCGCTCTCTGCATTTTCCGATTGCTTGTTTCGCCCTACCAAATTGGTAGTACAGTTAGTTGAATCCAAGTGTTTTCTCACCACGTTTTATTATTTGTATCCTCTTGGGAGACTCATTTCAAATTTCCTTGTTGTTCATATGCTTTTATAAATAAAAATTTATTAATTTTCTCTTCGAATTTATGAATTACAAATTACACAAATGACCATCAATTTTTACTAAGTAATGTCTACTTTCATTTTAATTAATTGTTATACGAGTGCTTGGTGTTACCCTCTTTTGTACTTAATGTACACAGACAATTTACTATGATAACCCTAATGATTATATGACACCTACATATTAATTTGTGTCCTGAGTCCTGTTTTGAAAGAGAACTTTATGGTATATTATTGTTTTACGAGAGCCACACTATAAATTATTGATAAGATTTTTATTTTAAATATGTTTAAAGTAGTTCCCTTCAACAATAATACTGTAACGTTTTTATTTATTTGAAATGTAAATATTAGACAATTATTATTAATTAAAATAAATGTTTATTAAGACGATAAATAAATATTAAAAAGATAATAACAATAACAATTATTAAATACTATTTTAATACTACGAATATAATCAACTAAACACTAACACTATTTATTTATTTATTTATTTATTTAAACAGTTAAAAGAACTATTTATTTACACGATATTCCTGATTATTTATCTCCACTATTTATGTCAGTTCACATTCAACTGTCCGACCTCTACAGCGCCTATATACTCAACAGCGTCTGTATATTCAACTGCTCGGACAGAATTCACACCTTTCATGTCACTGTCTGTCTATTTATGTAACTCTCTCACTTCCACAGCCTCAGTATCATCGACTGTCCGAATGCCACAACTTTTCAACACCACTGCCGAGTATCCACTTTCACTCGCCGTTACTGTCCCCGTATACCTAGCTTCCCAATACTCTGCAACACTACAGATTTCACTTTTACAGCTACCCCAGTATATCAGTAACTTCCCGAGTATTCCACTCGATACAAAACTGCATACGCTCACCACCATACTGCTGACTCCTTACGTCTGTCCTTCTGACGGACTTAAATTCACAAATGAAAATTAGGTTTATGGTTTTTGTTTGGGTTTAAGTAAGTCATTCATAAATATAAGTTTAAATTACCTGAAAATTAGTTTTGATATGTACAAACATCTGTGTAAATACTTCAAAAACAATATTAAAATATTGGTAGAGCAGTAATCAACAAGACACCTATGCGCCGTGAAACTGTCATTCACTTGGCATTATTGGTTATACATATTTCAGCAATTAAGTTATGATAGTCTCCATGTTCGTCTCGCATTTGTTTAAAAAGCCGAATCTACCAAGTGGATACTAAATAAAGATGGGTGTATACATCTATATCATTTCAGACTCGTTCTCATTGGTGAAGTTTGTGACGTCAAACTAAATCATAAACCTAAACTTTGGAGCTTGCAATGTTTAGCTTTATGATTTGGATATAGAGACCCTAAATTCTGAAATGTGAATGGAGTCATTACATAATATGCGGCTAAAGTCTTTAAATCTAAAGTATAAACCATAAATCTAAACCTATTTTTCATTTATGAATGCACCTTAACACTCTATGCGAATGAATCTATCTTCGCACACACATACGTCCCCTGATATAGTGGCTCTTAACACCTCGAATATTCCCGTGACGTCTCAAACTGTGTAACAATACGCGGGGTAATTACGCTTATCTCCCCTTGTTTACCTAACCGCCCGCCACACGTCGCCCTCCTATCGCGCGCTGCACTGTTTTTAATCGCCTACCTAGGCTCCTCCTCCTTCTAGAATGCTTCTATTCATGGGCGTCGGTTTGCACGCGCTGGCCGGGGGCTTGCGGACCAAATGTAGTTACTCTCGCGTTACAATACACTTCACCATTTTTTCCTTCTACTTCTTAAAAACTCCCAAACAATCTTTCGGAATGCTTTCAAAATAATTTCTGAGAGACTTAAAAACTGCCAAAGCTATCAAATTATAATTCATTAATTGAAAATGCTCTCTGGTTAATTATATATTTTTACTCGCAACGTTACTTTAAAAAAATCATTAATTAAGTTCTAACTTAATATTGATAGTTTTTATTCACCCAGCAATTAATTTGGCAGGAATTAAGAGTAAATACAATACACTGGAGTAATTAGTCAAAATATAACGTCCGTAATTAGATAATACTATTATTTTTGATCTTTGGAATTTAAAATAAATGCATATAGGTACAGGGTAGGGCCTAGAAACTTTTTGAAAGCGAATAAAATAAAAAATATTACTGATGGACAACAAAATTTATTTTTGGATAATGAAAGAAATAATTGGAAGTTTTGAATCATAAATAAATAAATATATCATCACGGCATATTACCCATTGCCAATCTGCTTTGTACACAGATTTTCGGTAATGATGATGACATATTTTTACCGTGCGAGCGCCACCTCACGGGCACTCATTGTTGGCGTGGAGAGTACACCACAGGGCTCAATTTTGTTAAATCATGCAGTTTTTAAACAAAACAACTTGAAGGTGGTGGCCACCGTTCTCTATGCACTGATACAACCGATTTCTGAAGCTTCTCTCTACACGTTCCAACATTCCGGCTATTTTCTGCCGAATAAGATTGAAGGTTGTAGGGCGGTGTTTGTAAACATCTGTCTTTAGATATCCCCATAAAAAAACACATAGCGTTAGATCGAATCGAGATGAGCCGTCAGGTGAACATTGCCCTCATAACTCTAGCGCCATATTTTTTTATGGGGATATCGCAAGGCAGAGGTTTACAAACACCGCCCTACAACCTTCAATCTTATTCGGCAGGAAATAGCCCAAATGTTGAAACGTGTAGAGAGGAGCTTCAGAAATCGGTTGCATCGGTACATAGAGAACGGTGGCCATCAGCTTCAATATTTTTTGTTTAAAACTGCATGATTTAAAACTTGAAATTATGTTCTTTCATTATTCAAAAATAAAAATAATAAATAAAAAAAAAAGAAGTTTCTATGTACCAACCTGTACTTACTTCGAACATAGAGCTATAAAATCAGAGATTAAAACATAAATTATAATGCAGTATATTTTTACTCATTTTCAGTTAGGGGTTTATATACAGGTTGTTCATTTTAAATGGTACACTATTGCTAACTTGAGAATTGTAAGAGCTACGAGGTCGGTTAAATTAGCAAACAATTTAAATTTTACTAGACTATTTTAATGAGTGTAAAATTATTTTTTTTCAACTGCGGGGACCAACCACCGCGTGCCTTAGTGTCTGGTTGCGAATCTGGGGAACCGGGTTCGATCCCGACCGACGTCAAATATTTCAAAATTTAAATGGCACAAAATTGACCCCTGTGGTGCAGTCTCCACTCCAGAAATGAGTGCCCGTGAGGTGACGTCTGGTAAACGCCCGCACGGTACAAATATGTCATCACCATTACCGATATCTGCGAACAAAGCAGATTGGCACACCCAACAATGGGTAATATGCCCTGATGATATATTTATTTATTTATTTATATATTTTTTATTTATTTATTAGATATTTTAATACTCACACATGACGATTTTTTTTGAGAAATATGCATATAAAGTTTTATATTAATATGATTAAAATTGTGACTATAATTAGAGTGCCACGAATTAAAAAAATGAATACATGTTATTTTTCTTACATAGAATTAGAATGCCATGAAAGAAATACGTTTATGATCAATTGACAGAAGAAAATATTCACTCCTTTCTGCCAGGGCACTCTAATTCTATGTAAAAAAATTAGCATGTAATAATTTTTCCATCCGTGGCACTCTCATTATAGTCATATTTTAATCATATGAGTGCCTGTGAGGTGACGCCTGGTAAACGCCCGCACGGTACAAATATGTCATCATCATTACCGAATTCTGTGTACAAAGCAGATTGGCACACCCAGCAATGGGTAATATGCCGTGATGATATATTTATTTATTTATTTTATTATAAAAATTTATATGCATATTTCTTTAAAAAATCATTATGTGAGGTTATGAAAACATTATATCATTGAATTCAGAATAAAATTATCTAATAATTAATTTAAAAATATATGATCCCATTTAAAATAAAAAAGTTGGTGCCCGCAGTTAAAAAACCACTGGTTGAAAAAATAATTTGACTCTCATTAAAATAGTCTAGTAAAATAGAAACTGTTTGCTAATTTAACAAACCTCGTAGTTCTTATAGTTCTCGAGTTAGCAATAGTGTACCACTTAAAATGAATACCCTGTATAAATACAATAAACTGCGTTGATTTTATATTCGTTTTTAATTTGGCAATTCAATTCTCAATTTTGTCGCCCCCTTCATTATACCGATCGAATTCACCCCTTACATCTCTGGATTAGCTGGTCCCTACCCATGAAAATGCCACACTAAAAAAATGATTGTTATTCTCTCTCTCAACTTACTATGACCTTTGTGTGTTTCTGTCCGAAATATGATTTATATTTACGAAAATATGTAGACTTATGTCAACGGACCACACAAACGTGTATTATATTCGAATCCATTTCCGTGGTGGCTCTCTTCATTATAATTAATCTCGAACCGTGCTTGATTTAAATTAAAAATTGAAATAATAATAATTGTGTTATAATTTAATTTAATATCGCGCCCTCTGTATTATCTGTCACGCCTCCAAAAGGGTGGATCGCCATCAGTTTTACACCCCCTGTCTTCTGATGATGAATTTCAAGACAACTGATGGGGTCTCGTGGCCGTGTGCCTGAGTGTCTGGTCGCGAATTTGTGAACCCAGGTTCGATTCCGACCGACGTCAAAATTAATTCGAACACAAAAGTGATCCCTGTGGTGCACTCTCTACGCCAGCAATGAGTGCCCATGAGGTGACGCCTGGTAAACACCCGCACGATACAAATATCTGTGTACACTGCAGATTGGCAAACCGCAAACCCAGCAATGGCGAATATGCCGTGCCGTGATGATATATTTATTTATTTACTGATGCTTTCAGATAATTGATTTTTATTTTTTGGATTCGTAGAAGGTACAATAATATAGTAGGAATAGTTTATTTTTTATTAATCTCAAAAGGTTGCCTCTTAAATGTTTGCAAAGAATCCCAAAATATTACCTACAATAAATAAAAATGTAATTTGGGTCATTGGTTTCACAAGATTTGTACAGGGTTGTACGTTCCCATTCGCCGTTAGGCGCTATATTTGATTTTAGATGCAACAAATGATAATTACCTAGTTTATCCCGATAGTTTTAACCCTCTTGAAAATGGGTCGAATCGACCCGATTGAAGTTAGCGGGTTGAAATGATCGGAATAAACGCATTTTCAACCGGATTGAAATTTTCAACTCGACACTAAAATACAAATGGGTTGAGGTTATTCGACCGGATTGACTTTACGGGATAAACGCTCAACCCGATCGAAGTACATATGATTCACTATCGTTAGAGGATATCTGTCAGCTACATTTTAACAGTCAAATCGTATGAGATTATAATTGGCGACATGTTAATTAAGAATATTTTACTTTCAACAAATAAGCGACAAATGTCGGTGTTCGGACTCAGAGAGCAAGTTTAAACAAGTCATGTCATTGTAAAACACGAATAAATAGATACCGGCTTTAACTATCGAATTACAAAATTCGTAATTCGAAAAAGTATAAAGCTTATTTTTCGAATTTTGTTAACAGCACTACTTTCTATTTTAAATAGTTTAATACTTATTTTTTTTTTTTAAATTGTATTACATTTTAAATAATAAATTATTATTTTGTTTTGTAGCTTTTGTTTTTCTTATTTACTTTCAAACTAATTAATTTGAGATCCAAATATTTCAAATTCAACTGACAAATGTTAAGTTTCTTGAAATGTAAATGAAATTTTCATTGAATATTGAAAGTTTCACTGAAATTTTTATATGAAGCTTTCATTGAAATTCATAGTGAGATAATTTGTGAAACTTTCAATAAAATTTGCAGTGAAACTTTCAAAAATGTAAGTTTCCGAAATTTGCACATCACTAGCTGTACTGTTAAGGATGTTAACCAGGCGTCACCTCACGGGTTATCAAAGCTGTCGTGGTGAGAGCACCACAGGAGTAATTTTTTGTTCTATTTCAATTTTGACGCTGGTCAGAATCGAACCCGAGTTATCCTAATCACAACCACAATAGCTTTAACTGCAAGTGGTATCGCTTATTTATTAAGCTCCCTCTTTACTGTACAAATATTATCATTACCGTAATCTTCAATAAAAAACAGATTGGCACACTCCAAGAAAAGTACCAGCCATAAATCTTGGTATTACGCAATAATAATTGACGTTGGAAGTGAAAATATGATGTGCATTAGAGTGATCGGAGATTGGATAATGAGTTAGTATGTATAGGGTGGCGAAATTGCTTACACTATAGTAACGTTAGAAATGTTGTAATCCCTAATGTAGCACCGACATCACCAGAATGCCACCGGTATTCCGTTCCAGTGATTTCGGTAACACGATCCCCCGAGACAGCGGGATGAGCCCAGTATAGCACGAGCACGGCTTAACTATGTCGTCCCATGACGTCGAAAATAACACTCAATAAAAAATCAAATTAATCAACGGGAAAATTGTATATAATTTCAAGTACACATTTTTAGTACTATTAATCAAAAAATCATCACGGATTTATTACCCATTTTTAAGTGTACCAACTTAATCATCCATAAAAAATAAATAAATATATCATCACGGCATATTCCCCATTGCTAGGTGTGCCAATATGCTTTGTACGCAGATATCGGTAATGATGATGACCTATTTGTACTGTGCGGGCGTTTACCAGGCGTCACCTCACGGGCACTCATCGCTGGCATGGAGAGTGCATCACAGGGGTCAATTTTGTGCTATTTAAAATTCGAAATATTTGGCGTTGGTCGGGATCGAACCCGGTTCCCCAGATTCGCGACCAGACCCTCAGGCACTCTGCCACGAGACCCCCATGATCGATCATAAATAAAAATCGATTAAACGATCAGATCAATTGATCAATTAAATGTTATCTGTAATTATTTTGATCGACCAATTAAGCTTTTGTTCATATCTATCAGTCTTTCCACGATCATAAATAAAAATCGATTAAACGATCAGATCGATTGATCGATTAAATATTGTCATTGATCATTTTGCTCGACCAATCGATCACCAGATCAGTTTTTACATTTCAGAAGTAGGCATCGCTGACATTATTTCGAAATAACATCGAGAAAATTGCGTCATTTCGGTAAAAGTTAAAATTTTTAATAACTTCTCTTCAGACCCCCTATAAATTTATGCTATTTACAACCGCTTTTTACTAGTTTCTGAAATTTTGGTCAGACATCTGTGAGCAACATGATAAAATAACGAAAACAAATGTCAAATTGTCAAATTCAGTGGTATGTTGGAAAAAATACAGCAATCACAATGTGCATGTGAATTCACTCCCAATTTGAAGTGAAAGCTTGGATCTTGCAAGGGTTAAGCCAAGTAATTACGTCATATGCGGCGCGCTTCATTTAAACTACTGTCCTACCGGTAAGCACATCTTTCAAAGTGAACCTTATTGCCACAGCAAATAAGAACTATAATTTTAAACAATTCATTTCGTTTCCAGTATCTTACTTAATAAAGAAAAGTTAGCTATTTAAGCTATCATTCAGTTAAGTTTGAATATTACCCTCTCAATTAAACAAAACATATTATCATAATTTGTAATAACAATTACTACATGTTCGTTCAATCTCGAACACGTTCGTGAAACTTCGCGTGAAGCGGCCAGAAGAGCCTGTTTGAAAGACAGCGAACCATTTTTAGGTTAGGTACAGTACAGTACAGTTGAGGAGCGTTCATTCAAACTCAGACATCTCCACATAAGATAGATCGCGAAAAACTGTTTACTCGTAGGATGCTTATTTTAAAATTATGCTATTTATATGGGAAGTAGTGTATCAAGTGACAGTTTAGATAGTCACATTAGTATAAAAAAAAATTCTATTCTTTGGCGAGAAAAAGTGAAAAAACAAATGGATATGTCTGGTTTTGTGTGAACGCAGTGGACATGTCTGGTTTTGTTTGAAACAAAGAATTAGATCAGTGTTTCAAACTGATCTGTGTCTTTTTTCTGTTATAAAACATATGTTATGAAGATAAAAATAAAAGTAGGTACAGATTATTAAACATTTTTATCACATAAAAAAATGAAGATTGAGAAAATACAAGGTATTTTTAAATATGTATAGCATAGTCGTCTTCTAAACAGTCACAAGTTTCAGTTTCGTCATGTGCTTCTTATTCGTCTTCTTGGGAATGTGGGATATCATTAAACAAAGTTTTCTTAAAAAAATTGAGTTCTTGAATATCTTGCCACTGAATACCTTAAATTGCTTTTCTAACAGGGATTTTACATTATTCTTCTTTTCGGCAGATATAGGATTTCCAAGTGGTAGAATGCTAAGTTTGCAATTTTTTTCACTACGACTCTTTTTAATAATAGAAATGTAATTTTCATTAGCTTCAAACTTAAAAAAGGACTTCCTTTTAACTTAACGGTTGTTCCATTTTTAGAAAGTAAAACTTTACACAAATCGTCGTATGGATATGTCTGGTTTTGTGATATTTCGTGTATCCTATATGGTTAATATAATTGGATACGTCTTGTTTTGGTTTCAGGTGAATATATTTGGTTTTGACTGAACGCACTACATTATACATTACATTACTATGTGATGTGTTGGGGTTTGTGTGATTCTGAGTGCAAAAATGGATGGAAACGATCACAAACACCTAGGAAATAAAAAAATATTTTTTTTTCACAAAAGTGGATATGTCTGAGTTTGAATGAACGCTCCTCAGTTATTTACGTACCTTAAACTTAAAAAGAAAAAATCTAAAGTTCTGAAAAGAACTGATTTGAAAATGCTCAAAAACAAAAAAAATCTCAGTCGGTATGTCGGTAAACTCTCGGTTATGCTTGGAACTTGTAGCTACGCAAACTAGTTTAGAATTTGTTGATTTCAATTTGAAATAAAATCTTTGTTATTTATTGATATGTATATATTGTATTACGAATTAATAGAAAAATGTTTACAGTTTGATGTTATTAATATCTTAAAGTTAACTTCTTCATAATAACAATAATATCAGCATAGAGTCTTTAAAAGTATCGTTTTTGCTTAGGACAATGCTTCATATTTCGTGCTATACTCTGACGTCACACTATTCTACCCCGTTGCACCGGGTTAAATTTTTTATTGTAAATGGCTACATGGAAATGCCTCTGCTTAGCTTAAGCCAGCATGAAATTGTTTCGCGTTCAAATTTGATTGTGAATAGTGACCTCCGAATCACTCACAACCAGTTCTGTTTTGGTCCGGACCGGACACTGTCAGTGTCAACTGGGTGATGAACAACTGGGCGATGGTCAAGTATGCGACGGTTATTTGGGCGACAGAAACTAAAAATTTTGCACGGCTTACAATTTGATGTTTTCTTTCAACAGGAAAAACAGTTAAAAGTGACACTCTGATTTTTCTAAACATACCTTAACCTAACTTAACGGACAATTTTGTAATTCAACACATCTGTTACTTTATTATCCAATGTCCGATTTTTATCTAGTTATAAACGGTTTTTTTTAAGTAGAATAATAGAAAAATAATCTAGTTAGAGGTTAGGGGTTGATTAGAATTTTGGTAATTCGGAGCCAGGATTTATTTTGGGCTTGTTTTAGTTGGGCCGCTTCGCAACTCGCGTTATTCAATGACGCACGCTCGTAGTCTCGCACGCACCGCTAACACCAGCACTACGAGAACGTCCCCAGCCCCCAACCCGCCTATCAATCTGCAATGTTAATCGGACTTTCACAATTCTATTATTCATGCAACATTCAATTAGGCTGCGATACGCTATACTGCCACTGCCACGGCCTCTACCTCCATTACCACCATGCCATGCCATGCACGGTTGTTATATGTTATTTTCCTAAATTCAATACTGCACTAGACTGTAATGATTATGAATTCTCATTTAATCATCATACAGATTGCTTGTTATTTAATAAACATCTTATACATACATACGAGATAGAGTCGCGCGGCGAGTATATTAAGATTTAGGAGTAAGAGACCGGTTGTGTTCCGGGCGACGCGAGTTCGAATCTTACCTGGGTCAAATTTTAAAATTATTTTCAGTTTTCATATAACATAAAATTTGAAAGATTTCAAAAAAATGTTACAAAGAAATATTGTGGCTCTTGACGATTTAGTTATTAACACGTTAACTGCGATATGTAAACAGGTGGTGACATCATGCATAAACGAATTTTGCCTTTTCATTCTTCATATGCGAAGAGTTTATAATTTTTATTTGTGGACCGATTTTGACGATTCTTGTAGCATTTTAAATGTCCTTTTCTACAGGATTATTAGATTATAATAATATAGTACATGGTACATGTTTCGAGCAGTATGCACGGGCGTAACTAGAGGGGGGACCGGGTGGGCCGTGCCCATCCCGGACTTATCTGGTATCCACCCTAGGATTTTTGGTTTGGTAAAATTTGGCAAAAACAAAATAATTTAACGCTGAAGAATTAAATTATTATCAAACCATTCGAAGTTTTTTCGAATTATCAAAAAATATTAATATTCGTAAACGAAACACAGAATGAATTTGAATCCCGCGCCAAGACAAAGTGACAACAGTGCTCATGCGCCTGGTGGGATACCGCAATATACCTATAAAACTAAAATATAGCTGTTTTTTGGCGACGAACCGTATTCAACAAGGTTTTCAAACTGTTTTCGTATCTGACGTCATTGTTTTTTGACTCGCCAAAATGTATAGTTTTAAAACAATGACGTAATGTCGATGTATTTGAATTTAACAAATAGAATTATCAAATAAAAGTTTATTTGTAACTAAGGTGGAAGATCAATAAGTGCAAATTTTATTGAAATTAATTCTATGACTACGAAAATACCATAGAGCAAATTAATTTCATGCATTTTTTAAGGGATAGTAGTGATATAGAGAGCAATTCAATAATAAACTGGATAAAAGATATTTAAAAGAAGATTTCTATTCATTATTTCGAATGAATCGAATTTGCCAAGTTTGTTTACACAAAACACAGCAAATTGTTAAGGTTAAACCTCCTCTCCCTCTCCTCCCCACTTCGAAAACGTTTCAAACCACTGCTGCCGGCTGGTTCAAAACTATTTCAAAACGGTCGTAGCGTGACGTCATTGTTTGCATCGTTTTCAATCGAGAAAATAATAAGTTTCAAAACATTACGAACCAGCGTCAAACCAGTGTGTCGCCAAAAAACAGCTTATACAACTGATGCCTTGTCTCGCATTTAAGAGGAGTCAGCTACAAACATTATTGTCTATCCTTATCAGTTAGTGTAAGAATTTCCCTCCCGCTAGTTTCCCTTCCCGGTCTACGCCAATAAAATCAAAGCAACCCGGCGCTTGCGCAGCGCTATTCTTACAGACAAGTACAGCTATATGCAGATATTTGTCAGTCTCACAAATCTCACTCCCACCTGCAGTATATTTTAGTTTTATAGGTATATTGATAACGCACCCGGCGCACGCCATTATAGTTTCGTTACAGAATAGTAATAACTGTAATAATTATATTGGGAAAACTTGGAGAAAAAAAGTCTGATGAAAACGTTGAAAATTGTTTTACATAGCCGACGTTTCGGCACCAAATATGCCTTCTTCAGGGAAATGTAAACTTACTAAGTTGATTTAAAAAAAAAAATGTGAATTGCAAAAGTATATTGTCAAAATTATTTTTAGAAAAATGTAAACCACACAGTTCATCTTCAGAACAATACCTTCTTCAAGGAAACGTAAACTTACTGTTGAAATTTAAAAAAAAATGTGAATTACAAAAGTATATTGTCAAAATTATTTTTAGAAAAATGTAAACCACACAGTTCATCTTCAGAACAATACCGATCAGCTCGAGAGGATGCGAGCGGAGCTTTTCAGCAACCTGGCTAAGATCCACTATGGGAGAAGAGAGGTTTTCAAATACTTCTCTTCTCCACATAGAAAATAATGTTACCCCAAAAAAAGTTTTAGTTATTTTCGCGGAAAAAAATAGAAATTAAAGCTAGTATAATTTCAGTGTATTATTTTTTTTTTGATAAATAAAAACATTTAATCAAAAATATATTTTATTAATTGTATTTATGTAATGATAATCTCCGAAAATGTTAGGGGCCAGAAAATTAGGTTTAGATTTATGGTTTATACTTTAGATTTAAAGACTTTGGCCGCATATTATGTAATGACTCCATTCACACTTCAGAATTTAAAATCTCTAAATCCAAATCATAAAGCTAATAATAATAATACTTTATTTCTGTAGACACAGTTACATGCGTATAGAAAACGTCGGAACATACAAAACATAAAATAATAAAAATAACATCACATAAAAAATTAGGTAATTAAGTATTAAAATATTCATGTAAATCATAAAAACTGTGCTGCGTAAGATATTCTTTTAATTTCTTTTTAAATACTTTAATATTATTTTTATATTTTAAATAAATAGGTAACTTATTATACATTTCTAGGCCTATTCTATTAGGAGAATTTTTAGTAATGTTTAGTCTTGAGGTAGGAACGTAAAAATTGTTTCTATGCCGGGTGTTATGGCCATGAACGTCTGAGATTTTTTCAAAGCTAATCATTGCAAGGTCCAAACTTTAGGTTTATGATTTAGTTTGACGTCACAAACTTCACCAATGAACGAGTCTGAAATGATATAGATGTATACACCCATCCTTATTTAGTATCCACTTGGTAGATTCGGCTTTTTAAACAAATGCGAGAAGAACATGGAGTCTGTCATATTTAAATTGCTGAAATATAACCAATAATGCCAAGCGAATGACAGTTTCACGGCGCACAGGTATCTTGTTGAGTACTGCTCTACCGATATTTTAATCTTGTTTTTGAAGCATTTACACAGATGTCTGTACATATCAAAACTAATTTTCAGGTAATTTAAACTTACATTTATGAATGACTTACTTAAACCTAAACAAAAACCATAAACCTAATTTTCATTTGTGAATGGTGCAGTGCACATTATTTTTATAAGAATGTCAGACCTGGTTGTACTTAATGCAATAAATGAATAATATGCCGAAGTTTGACGTTTTTCGGCGACAAGCCTGGTCCTGTAGTATGACTAGCGAATGGAAGTTGACGTTTACATTATTTAATAGATATGGTTTCTTTTGAAAACATTTCCCTATATTTGATTTGAAAGGAAGCTGACCCTTATGTATTCCGTTACAGAAGATTAGAATTGTACTCAATACCAGGAGGCATTTAAAATGACCTTAACAACAGGATTCAGGGATGTATTTAAAAAAAATTATACCGCAAATTCTAGTTCGTTCGTCTCAGGTGTAAGCAACCCCCGAGTTGGAATTACTGTTAGAGGAAATTAAAAATAATCCTATTTCATAGAATTGCCAAACTAAATAGTTTAAAGATCAAAATATTTTGTTATAATCAACATAGATGAAAAATGTTTAAAATATTTTAAACGCACCCCTGTTCTGATATTCAGGTACCCATGTCGGCAATCTATTTTCAGCCAGACATAGTAATGTATTTCTGTGCTTTCCTAGTCCAGTATTTAAATGGGTTCATGCAAAAATTTCATACCTTAATATTTCGTACTATTCTATTCTTCTCTAGGATTTCAAAACAAACCACATTTCTATAAAATAATTTAAACGGCAACATTCATTTACTAGTCACCATACAGCATTGAAGTTTTATAGCAGTTTCCACTCCAGTATATGCAGTATAGAGCTCACTGGTATTTTCTGTCATAAACAAAAAAGCTTTTAACAACAAACAAACTTATAATTGATTGTAATATGTAAAATACGTTAGATTTTATTATACCTACTCTGTAAACCTTGTGGTTTATACATACAGCCCCGAGCTTTATTGTCCCCTCGATTGATAATTAATATTGTAAAACAAAAGTCACGTAGTAATTTGTAATATGCAGAATATAATGGATTTTGTTATATTCATATGCCTGATTTATAAACATACATAAGTAGACCGATTGTGGTTCTACATACAGCCCAAAGGTTTACTGTTCCAAGCTTTCAGTTTGATCATTTAAAATCTGCTTTGCACAAAGCTTTCGTCTAAATTAATAACTCGATTTATTTAATTTAATTTAATTTAACTTTGAAATAAAATGGCTAAAAATATTATAATCCTATTTTGTTTTGTAATCTCCTTAGGCCTTAGATAGGTGATTCTAAAATGTACAAATAATAAAATTTAGTTTCAATTTACATAATTAAAATTACTTTTGATATAGTTTGTTTCGCCAAAACTCAGAGGATCAACAAAAAATGATTAAAACGTTCTTTAATGGGGTATTCTTCTACTTATTAAAAAAATCTGTGTGTTCATGAATTTTGAACAAATTTTATACAGAAAATTCCTTGCAAAAGATTCTATTTCTTGTATATTACCTTCCGGCAATTCTATGTATTTTATACAAATTCCATACAGAAAGTCTCTAGCAAAAATCATATATTTCCAGAAAATTATAACACAAACATACTATGTCAATTGCACTTGACACTGACATCTTTCAATCAGAATTTTCTTAATATAGTAAATGGACTAGCTGGCTACTTTATGGTACTTAATTTCCTTATATTTTTTTAACTCTATATCCATTTAATATGAAGTATAAAATGCAGTCAAATCGTATAGAGAATAATAAAATATACTTCAATATTTATAATAACATTAAATGTGAAAAAATTATTTTTAACATAGTTTTTTCAATAAAAACTGTAGTTAAAATCTTTAAATGAGGGTACTTCCGGTTGACTAATTGTAGCCAAAATTTAATCAGATCTTCATATGGATGTAAGAATAATACAAAAGAATTATAATTTTTGAAATTGTAGTATTGGAGTTATCGCAGGCGAAAGTTTTGTTACACACACACATGCACACATACATACATACACACACATACAGACATCATCGTAAAAATTGTAAAATCGTATTCTAGGGACCCTAAACCGTGCTTATTCATTAAAAACTCATCATCGATTTTGTTGACCAAAGACAATACCTTCCTTACCTAAAGGTGACGGAAGATAAAAACAAGTGAATAAAGTGTAACTTTTTTATGAGAAGGAGTTGCTTAAATTTTTTTTCCTATGTCTACAATAACAGCGTGAAAATAGATAGAGATAGAGAAAATTTTGTGTAACTACCGTGGTTTATTTGAAATGTAATATCTATTACGTTATTCAATATCAGATCTGTTATGAAACATACTCCTAATATTAAATTATTTAGTAAAATGGACAATCTGTCACGCCAATCTCAGTTTTACTCAATTCGAGTAACATGTTTCTGAACGGAATTTACTTGGAAATAGAACAAAAAATACCGTGCACTTCACGAAGGAGTTGAAATATTAATTAAGCTTTAAACACAAATGTTATCCATCAAAAACAATACATAAATTTTCGTTATTTAAAATCTTTATATATTAATACGAAATTAAATAAACACAAATTGTAAAATAAATAAAAATTTCGTTACGGCATATTACCCATTTCTGGGTGTGCCTATTAAACCATGACCATGACGTTCGTTAAGACTGCTGACATGGTTTACATATTGACTAATCTTAACCACTCTCTGAGAAAAAAGGACTATTAGGATCTTTGGCACTGCATGGTTAACATATTGAATAATTCTAATTTATATTTCTACTCGTAACCCTTTGAGTCCCAATAAATCATATACCGGGAGTTTTTTTTTGTCAGTGGACATAGGCGTATGTCATTACCATAGTTACATTTAAAATTATTGACAACAATGTATTATTCCGTTTTTATAACTGAACATAGGGAGCTGTCAAAATCACCAAACTGTTATCTGTCAATTTCAGAAATATCTTTTATCGAAAGGGTATTGTTATTTTCATTTTACTGTATAATTTAATGTTTCTTATTATTAATTACCTTACTTGTTCTGATTTTCTTTTAATATTGCTTATTAACGTATCATGTAGTTCTATAATTATTTTTGATTTTTCTAATAGTTGCTGGACTGGGTCGCTTATTAAAGTAACAGCAAATAAATCGGAAACTTGTATTTTGTTGCATTACACAGGGTGTTTCAAAAAAAGTGTAAAAGAATTTAAGAGCATATAGTACTGACAAAAATGAGTAAAAAAAGCTTAATCAACATAGGTCTTATCTTCAACTGTTTCCGAGAAAAACAAAAAATCGAAGAAAAACTGACAAAGATAGTGATCAAACAAAATTTTGTCTGTCAGTAAATAGAAAAAAAAAACCATAAAATTTTATATGAAACATTTTCTCAATTTCTAATAGTTACGAAGTTATTTGAAAATTAAATATTAGCCAAGGTCGCCACAACATTCAACTTAGTACAATTATTTGATTTTTTAAGAAAACAAAAGCACATCTAAGATTGCTTCTGAAAGGTAAACAAAAAGTCTCATTTAATCAAAGTCGTAACTCTTATAGTTTTTGAGATAGCAGAGGTAAACTCCGTAAAAACTCATTTTTCACTGCCTTATATATCGGAAACTATTGAAGATCGGACCCATGTTAATTAAGCTTTTTTACTTATTTTGGTCAGTACTATATGCTCGTAAATTTTTTTACAATATTTTTGAAACAGCCTGTATAAGTACATTATTTTGAAAGATGACACTTTGATGACAACTCCCTATGTTCATTAAAATAATAATACATTGCTGCCAATCATTTTAAATGTAACTATGGAAATGACATACGTCCATGAAATGATATCTGATCCTCGTATTTTCATCCTGGTTAGATAGAAGAACAGATGATATGTATAGGTATATTTATTCCACGAATTTAGTGCATTATAAGTTTGGCAAAGTTGGGTCCCAGTAGAAGAAACATAGATCTCCGGTTGTAAGCTAACAAACAAATGTGTCCCACTGGTAACATAGAAATAGTCGATACCAAGTTGGCAACACTGATTTTATACATGATTGCTTTTTTATATCCTGTACACAAAGCACGTAGACAAGCAGCGAATCCCTACTTTGCTACATCGCCACTGATACATCTTCTGGTACTTGGGATTGGGATAACTGCGCTATTTCAGGCGACATTAACTGTTTTTTCCAGCTCGGCCGTTCTACGCTATCTGTTCCGGTAACGGTACCTTAACGCTAACAGGATTTTCACATTATGCTACTGATACACTATTTATTTTATCTCCTATAATATTTATGTAATTGCTATTTACTAATATCTAATAATGTTCTTAAATTAATTAATTACATTATGTAGTAAATTTCATTCCGTACTTTTTATTTTGATTGATTGAATTTGTCGTTGGCACTAGGTGAAACATTTTAATTACCAAACAGATGTCCTCCTCTCATATATTTTGGAAATACATACCGGGAGTTTTTTTTTATCAGTGAACGTGGGCGTATGTCTTTACTACAGTTACAGTTAAAATGATTGACAGCAATGCATTGTCGCGTTTTCTTTTTAAACTGGACATAAGGACTTGTCAAACTCATCAAACTGTCATGTGTCAATTTCAGAAATTATTTTTATATCGAAAGGTTATTATGTATCATTCTCATTTAACTGTATAATTTAATGTTTCTTATTATTAATTACCTAGCTTGTTCTGATTTGTAGTTCTACAATTTATTAGAGATTTTTCTAATAGTTGTTGGACTGTGTCGCTTATTAAAGTAGAAGCAAATAAACGCAAACTTGCCTTAGACTCATATTGGACTTATACCATGTTCTGATTTATATTTTTTCTTCATACATTATTTTGGAAGATGACTGTTTGGTGACTATGTTCATTGTGCATCAAAATATACAGGGTGTTGTGTAAGTAAACGTACCTACATAGCTTAATAGTATGTTGGGATGACTGCCTGGAACCCAAATCTGTTGTAATTCAATATTTAACTCTTTTCATATATCAGTAGAAGTAATTTGAGTTGGTCCAACGACAAATAATTCTGATTTCAATAAAATCGAAATTGTCTGACTAAAGAAGAAAACAAGGAGCTGTCACAATTGACATAAGATCATTGTCGTCGCGGTAAATAATAGGTATTTGAGACATTCACAACGAAAAATTACATGTTTATCAACACTGATACTCTTGATAGGTAAAGGTAATTGGCGTTTTGATATTCAATAAACTAAATATAAATTGTACGCCAACACAAAAAATCAGTTTTGACAATCAAAATTTTTTATTCCAGAAAACACATTGATTTTTGTTTTTCTACTATCGGTTAAGCGTTGTACGCTTATTTAAATAACACCCTGTATACTTACAAATTTTATACGCTTAGCAGGATGATTTTTTGCAACAAAAAAAAGGTAAAAGTGACGCTCTGATATTTTTAAATATGTACACCTTAACATAATATATGTGCAAAATTTTTGTCGCCCAGATGACTACTTAACCATTCTCCACTTAACTGTCGCCCAGTTGATCATCAATGGGGCCCTCCACTATTTTTTTATATATGGTTTTATGAAACTTCATTTAAAAAACTGAATGCGATTTGTAGTTTTAGAAAGTATTTATTGTTATTCGTTAAGCCGTAATATATTTTTTTAAATATTTTACGCGATTTTTTTGCAAGCCAGTGTACATAGATATAGAGATGATTTTGTTCTCAAACAGTGGACTTCGCTAGTAGTTGAAGTCACATAAATTGATCTTTTTAGCACTATAAAAATATATAAATATCTTAAAATAACCCTTGTGAGCAATAATTGAAAATAAGCGTGGATAATAAGCAATTTAATAAAATAATCAATAAAAATACTTCATATAGTATAGTCCAAGTTGACATTGGTAGCCTATGTCATTTAACATATCTTTCACTTTCATACAAAAACAACAAAAAATTATCTGGAATAGCATCATAAATTCAGTCAGGTGTTATTTGGTTTACTTCCGTTGTTTCGTTATTTTCTGCATTTACATACTTGAAAATGGATTCCGTATTTAAAAAAAGACAATAGCAGAAGGTTCGAAAGTAATGAGAATTTGAAATAGAGTTAATTTGTGACATAGATGTAGAAATGAGGAAATGGTATTAAAAACTCGATTATTTGAAAAACTAATAACTTTTTTAAACTTTGGTACATAACATACAGTTATATAAGATGTAGTTTTGATATAAATGATCCATGTTCTAGTTTGTTACTACGGTGGAGGACACCATTTCCTTATTTATTTAATACGGACGGAATTTTTTAAAGTGTACGTTGTTCTAAGTATGTTTGTTTATATATTTTCCAATATAAATTTTGAAGAGTCAAGTTTCTGTGGAGATAAAAAAAGAAAAATATAAAATCTATTAGACATAGTTGAGTTAACATACGAATAGCGTAGGTACATATTTTCCGGCAAGCGGCAAGCATAATTTCCAATTCGATATATCTATTGAACCGGTATAATCCTTGTATAACAGTGTAATACGGATTATTTGTAATCGAAACTTAATTATCGAAATCGCCTTGTTAGTGAACGCACACTGATGCAGCTCATACTCATCCCTGTACACAGGCTCATGGCTCATCCTCAACCCATTACATTAGAAATATAAGGTCTGTTTGCCCATTGTTTTCATCAATATCCCCAGGCACAAAATGTGAAAACCTTAACGAAACGAAAACGACCCTACTGCTCACTGTTCCTCTATATTTATTAATCTACTTATGTCGTTGGTCGTCGGTCGTGGTCAAAGAAGCTTTTCACAAGATACCGTAAAAAACGATCGATAGATACACTTCCTTAGCGCGAAATAAGTTCTTGAATTTAGGCCTGTGATGATTTAGTATGCGATTATTTCAAAATATATTGCCGATTTTGTTATTACAATCAGTGACATCGGTATCTGTCCTTTCACTCCTGCAGCCTGTAGGCGACGGCTTATCGATGCACGACAACTGGACGACAAAAACTTAAAAAAATACACGCTTATACAATTGAGGAGCTTTTAGCAAAAACTATAGTCCAAATATTATAATTATAAATTCCATAAAACGACACTTTCTAATTTCAAGGATATCAAACAGTTTGGTACCTAAAGTTGTTCCTCGATCACAAGTAGTGATGGGAAATTCCCGGAAATTTTTATTAGGAAACATTGCTAGGGAATATTTCCATATTGGGAATTTTTATGGAAAATTTAATTTCTTTTATATTTTTATTTTATATGGTAACTAGGTAGGTATCTACTAAATTATCTTGCATTGTACATACCGGGTGTCTATCTTAAAAGTGTACATAGGAGATTAACATGGGAAATCAGTTTTTTGCAAATTCCTGCTCGCCTAATTATTTTAAGCAAAAACGCGTCAAATAAAAGTTTTAGGGCATAAAATTCTGCATCTAATTCAATAAACAGAATTACCTTTACATGTTTTGTAACGAAAGCCATGAAATTGAAAAAAAATAATAAATAAATGCTTAACGTTTTATCTGTCACAACGTAAGTTGACTTATTTGATGTTTCTGACAATTTGATTTGAAAAATATCGTTAATTATGATAAGAGAAATATTATATTAAACTAATAAATAAAGTTTTGTTTAAGTAATATGAATTTATTAAAAATTCAACTGCGTAACAAAAGTATGTATGATGCTGTGATGTAAACCCAGCTCATTTCCAATACATCTAGTAATATAGAAGGGGACTACACTTATCCCTAACACTCTTTCTTCGAGTAACGCACGTTTTCCTGCTCGTCCTATATTCTCATTACGCGGCTAACGTGTATTTTTTGAAGACACGTTAGCAGTCTTCAAATTTTGTCACGAATTTAGCAATTTTGAAATTACGCTCTTCATTAATATAAATATTCATTTTCTAATAATTTCAGACAATAAAACTAGAGACAAATTCAAATTGTCAGAAACGTCAAATAAGTTACGTTGTGACAGGTAAAACGTCAAGCATTTATTTATTTTTTGTTCAATTCCATGGCTGACGATATTTTCAAAGTAATTTTCGACATTTTCATATTTAATTACTGTCGTTACAAAGCATGTAAAGGTAATATTGTTTATTGATTTAGATGCAGAATTTTATGCCCTAAAACTTTTATTTGACGCGTTTTTGCTTAAAATAATTAGGCGAGCAGGAAATTGCAAAAAACTGATTTCCCATGTTAATCTTCTATGTACACCTTTAAGATAGGCACATGATATATGTCCTCTAATTAGATATCATTTCAGCGATCTAAATTTTGAAAATAAAAACGAATTTTATTAAATATATTTATTGACAGGAAAACAACATTTTTTCAAATATTACAATCTAAAAACTAAAATGATATCAGATTCATATTAGATTTTGACTATTCCTATATGATAAACCGGAAGTGGTACTTAATTTGGAGCTCTTAACATATTTTCGAGGAAACACGTAATAAAATATAATCCAAAATTTTGTGTTACAGACTTTTGTATTAGTTATTGGAACAACAAATTATATTTTGTTTACAAACGATCAACCGGAAGTGATAGTTTACTTAATGCTCATTGCTATTTTAAACATGGAATTGGCGGGAGGTTTTGTGCTGGCCACATCAGATTTTTTAATGTGCTTTGACATTTTTGTGGCATTCACCAACTTATATTCTGTATTGTAATATTTGCATATAGCAGATTTTCCTTGACTTTTGAAATGTTTCCATACCGCAGATCTTTTTCCCATTTTTCTAAATTAAATATAGCACGTCGCAGGTCCACTTTACACGACTAACTCAAAAATACATGTTGGATGGATGTTACAGCATTTTTGTACAGTTGTACTTATAAAATTGGAACCAAAAAAAATTTCCAAGAAATGGAAATTTATATTGTTACAGGGAATATTCCCATATAAATTCCCTTTTAAGGAAATATTCCCGTTGAGAATTTTCCCACCTCCCATCACTAATCACAAGTTTGAGCGTTTCTACAAAAACTAAAAATTACTAATTAATATGAAGAGCTAGGGGAAAAAGGATGAATGGGGTCCTGCACTCTGATTTTTTTTATTATTTTAAATGAAAGTTGTTTTATATTTGAAGCAATTCGTAGTATTAAAAAGTCTAAATTGTTTTTAGTTTAACTGCATTTCCTAGTTAATGCCGGGCGATGCATAAGGCCTATTTCCATAATTTCCAAATTTGAATATTTATATGGTTATAACAACAAACAACAAGCTCAGCTAACTCACTCCATGTGGTCCGGATGCGGTATTTCGCTACCGAAAATAGGTCATTTCAGTATCTAAGGAGTAAGAAATATTTATCGTAATGTTTTATATATTTATTATGTATTAATTATTTATATTATTTATATGGTTTGGACACGAATAATAATAATAATAATTATAATAATAATTTGATTTTTAATGTCAACATAACGTCATGGCGACACCTATAGCTACTAGATAAATTACAGCTGAGTCGTCCACCATTTTGGAGCCACTTAAATAATTCAATACCAGCATTATAGTATTATTAATCATAGAAATTATCCATAATGACGGGATGTTCTGCTCCAAATTGTGCAAATCATTTGAGAAATGGTTTTAATTTTTACAAGTACTTGTGCAATACATATATTTTTCTCTAACCTCAAAAATCTTAACGAACCGTATTTTTCTAGTATTATCATTTTAAATAAATATGATATAGCAAATATGGAAGTTATATTTAATTATGAAAAATAATTACTACATAAACTTGTAAGAAATGCACTGTTATTTCATAATTTACTGTTTTCATTTTGGCACCAATATGGCGGACGAGTCAACTATGTATTATCTAATAGCTGTATCGACACCTATTGTTATATCTTTCTCTCGCACTATGGTAGACAGCGAGAGAAAGGTAGCACTAATGTGACGTTACAGTGACACTGGCAATAAACCTCAAATATCTCGCAAAGTAATTATTAAAAAAACTGTTTTTTTTTCATCTTAATTGCTATTTATTGAGTAATACTTTAAGTATAAAGTGTACATATTATTATTTTTTATTATGGTGCAGAACACCACTTCAATTTTCTAGCAAAATATTTTCAAAGCTAAAACCGGATTACATTTGTTTTTCCGTCTTCCCTTGTCCGTATTTTCCGATCGAAAGTATTTGTTTCAATACATCTTTGTCTTTTTTTATCTATGGTAAAAATCTGTACAATTTTCAGGGATATTTGCTTTAATCACGATTAAATTTGCGATGGTTGCAATGTTCATTCTACTTTTTTCAGTAGACCACATTATTTTGACTTGTGATTGTGAAATTAGTGTAAATAGAAATAAAAAAGCATTTTTCGAACAATATTTGGAATATATTTGCGGTCAGACATACACATTTGACAATCATAAAAAATTAGAAAATATATATACTTGATGAAATACGGTGTAGATATAAATACAGAAAAAAAACTTATAATTACGTAGAAACCGGGTCATTACAAAAACCTGACGGGACGCCGGGACAATCTATGAAATCTGGAATTGTCCCGGCCAAACTAGGACGGATAGTCACCCTATGATTATTCGTCCTACAAATGTATTGGGGGTAGGGCTTTTAAATGGTATATTTAAAGAAGGCAAAAACGTTAACAGTCCTAAGATACAGGCCTTAGAAATTGCAATACGAAAACTAGAAAGGATGACGGTCCAAGCATTTTTGTTAGTAGAGTCAGTAGCCAGACTGGTAGAATTCTATTGCCACATAAGTTGAAACTCGAGATATCTGTGGGTATAATAATATTAAAAAATGACCAATCAGAGTTTTGCACTATTATTGAATACGCTATCTCATTTCAAATTCACGTATTTAAAAAGGACACATTTTGTGATTTCATATTTTTCCCCATGCCTCTACATATGTAATTGCTCATGAATGTTTATTTTTTTATTACTTAACATCCAGTAAATAATTTTCTAATATTTAAACATGATCCTGAGCAGAGATAGACGTCTACGTGTCGACTGTAATTGTCTACGTTTCGACAATGCGTAGACAATAAATTTATACGTAAACAATGTAGACAATGTAATAAAAGATTATGATTGGACATGGACAGTGAAGTATGGTTATGTTCGATCCAGTGTTGCCAATTAGAGATATTTGCATCACTTTAGAGGGATTTGGAGATTTTATTTTTATTTTAGGGAAATTTTCGGGGTTATGTTTTCAAGTTTCATTTCATATTAAATGTCACACGAATTGCATTCCTCAAGCTTTTTTTTAAGTAATATTTTACAGTAAATAAATTCAATTTTTTTTATCTACATTCTCTACATTGTCTATGCTACTGAATATGTCTACGTCTACGTCATTGTCGACACGTAAACTATTACATTGTCGATGTCGACGTGAAGTAGTTTACACGCCCATCCCTGATCCTGAGTTAAAAAGGTGGATTTATGCAGTCTATTTTTTTTACTTTTTCTTTTCGCTTTTACTTTTACTTTAAGTTTAATACTTTATGCAGCAACTTTAAAGCATTCAATACACATGCGCAAATGTGATTTTTCTGGCATATAGTTGCAAATGTAAAAAGATAAACATATTCTGTTAAAATGGACAAGAATGTAATAATTTGTGCATACAAAAATATTATTACGTAGTAAGTAAATATGCCAACCAGTTTCATTTAATACAGACGCTATACTTTTTTAAACATTCTTTTTGGCCACTTTATCCTTGAATAAAATATCTGTTTTATCATATAAGTGGGGATTGAATTAAATCTTATAATATACAATCTTGTTCTTTACTGATTTTTCGTTTGCATAACCTAAAACCTATACACAAAAACAAATACACAACACGCTGATGTTTGTGAAGTAGAGCTCATGCGCAGTTGTGATATTCTTTTACTTTAACGGTCTGTTGAATGTTGGTCAACTTAAGGTCTTAAAGTAAAATTAAAAGTGTGCACATAAAGCAGTACATATATTAACACACATTTAACTTTTATAAAGTAAAAGAAAAAGAAAAAGTAACATAAAAAGTAGGCTGCATAAATTCACCTTTAAATTACAGAAATCTTTAAGAACTAAGGAGCTAGAATGTTTTTTTCTGATTATCTTAAAAAAGAGTTTTTATGCCAAAAACTTCTGAATTGGGTATTTTTTTTTTTGTAATTAGACAAATAGTTAAAAGTGACGCTTTCATTTTCCCACAGAAACTTTAACATAACCTAACCTAGAAATACTTGTTTTAATGTTTTTATTATTTATTGTGCATTTTTAATTATTTTATGTATATTATGTATGGTTTGGATACGGATAATAATAATTTTATTAGCTAGGTGTTTTTATTAATTTTGTTACAAAATAACAAAGTAGAATTAATATCTAGTATCATTATAATAATGTCAGTATTGTCACTTAGTTTGATGATGTATTTAATGGAGAACATACATATATGAACTTTATAATGTTGTAATGTGAACCTACTACAATTGTTCACATTTAGAACCCTTGGGAAATCGACGCGGCAATTATTTTAAACAGGCATCATTATGATTAGCTCTGGAAGAAGAAAGGACAAAGAATTTCTTTTGTTCTTTATAAAAAAATAATAATAATTAAATAATATATCATCACGGTTTATTACCCATTTCTGGATATGCCAATCTGCTTTTTATTCGCAAATATCGGTAATATATCTTAAAGCTAGTGTAAGATCATAGGGATCACTTTGGTTTTTAAAATTAGAAATAAATAAATTTAAACAATCAACAGTTGCAATAAGTGAAATTGATATGATATATTGGTACCTCATCCTCCCTATTTATCGGATCTAGCTCCATCACACTTCCATCTATTTCCAAAACTCAAAAATCACCTAGGAGGGAAGAAACTTTTTATAAGACCAGGACCATAGCATTGCAGCATCAATGAACCAAGTGTAGAGACATGAAAGGGAACTACACGTTAAAAAAATAAACTCCTTGTTTTAGTTAAGGGCTTTAAGTGCTTACTACTTTTTTCACTACGACTTGTAAGATCTATTGTAACATGGAGCATGGCCCTATCTTAGTTTTCTGGAAGTAGTTCCAGAGTTCTTATATGATGCCAGTTACTGCTAGAGATTCACGGGCTTGGCTTGAAGCTTGAAAGGTTGGCTTGGCTTGGTTTTAAAAAACTTGAAAAATTAAGCCAAGCCTGCCGTTCAAAAAAGCTTGACTTTTCAAGTCAAGCCAAGCTTCTGTTCCACCAAGCTCAAGCCAAACCAAGCCTAACATTTAAAAAAGCTTGAATTTTCAAGCCAAACCAAGCCTTCAACTGTCAAGTAGCTTGGTTGAAAACAAGCTTTTTCAAGCTTTTCTTAAGAAATGTTGTCGAGGCCGACAAAACCGTAATTTTATGGTGGTAACGTACTTTCTCATTGCTTCGGCATATTTTTGCGAACTTCTAAGAATTGGAGTTCCCAAAAGGACCAGTAGTCTGTATTACCTATCAGTCTAGTAAGCTTCAAAAATTTGTGAATAAAAAACAATACAGTCGACGTTGACTCACCGACCTGCGCAGGCGGTTGTCAAAAATTCAAACTCAATCATGGGTTAATTTAAAATTTAAAATTTATTTATAATTTAAAAATTGACTGAATGTAAATTCAATTTTTCTGACTTGATAATGGCCATAACCATGTGCCGAAACGTTGTCTTTTAGTTGTCAACATAATAAACAACTTTTAAAAAACATTGAAGCTTTCTATCCAATAAACCTTCCAATTAGCAAAATTCACAGCTTCAGAAAATTTACAACAAGAAACAATACCCTTCATCATTATTATTTCTCAATCTGAACCTACTAATCGCACATTGTAGTTCGCCCACGCAATCAAGCATACAAAATAAATTTATAAAATGTTGAAAAAGTTTTATATACATAATGATAAATGATAATATAATTTTATTGTTTTTATTATTGAATGAATGCAGTCAACGAAAATAATAAAAGAAACATAAAAATTGAAGGGTAAATAGTTAATAAAAGATAATAAATTTATGTTGATTGTTTACTCTTAAAAATAAAATAAATGAATGAAATATACATTTCAATATTTTTATATTTTAATAATTACAAAGAAAAAACACTTGGTGTAAGTTGCATAAATTTTATTTTATCGTTTTATTTATCTTTACGCATAAGAAGATATTTTTCAATTGTACTCGTACCACAATAAATTTATGTAAAACAAAACGTGATTTACACATCGTTACGATACAATAAAACATCGACATAACATATCAATATATTGATACATCAATATTCAAATATGTCGATATATCGGATTTATCGGTATATCGATATAATTAATTTAATTCACATCGAATATTTATATTAAAATCTTGATACCGAACAGCTACTACTAGTTTTCAAGGCCCATATACCTACTGTGCGCATGAGCATTTATAAAGCTTGAAATAGCTTGAAAAGGCTTGAAAAAGCTTGATAAAGCTTGAAAATCAAGCCAAGCCTAAAATATTTAAAGCTTGAAGTTTTCAAGCCTAGCCAAGCTTTGTTTCCATCAAGCCCAAGCCAAGCCTAACATTAAAAAAATCTGATGTGGCCAGCACATTACCTTCCGTCAGTTCTATGTATGTTGTATAAATTTCATACAAAAAGTTCCCTGTAAAAGATTATATTTCTTGTACCGTACCTTAAGGCAGTTGTATGTATTTTATACCAATTCCATACAGAAAGTTTCTATAGCAAAAGATCCTATATTCCCAGTAAAATTATAATACAAACATATTGTCAACTGCACTTGACAATGGCACCTTTCAATCAGAATTTTCTTAATATAGCAGCTGTTTCCAGAGTTATAGCATAGCAGGCTAGTATATGATATTTAATTTCTTTATAATTTTTTAACCCTATATCCATTTAATATGAAGTATAAAATGCATTCAAATCGCATAGAGAATAAAATATTGTTTAATATTTATAATAACATTAAATGTGAAAAAATGATAATTAACATCGTTTTTTCAAGAAAAACTGTTAAAATCTTCAAATTAGGGTACTTCCGGTTGACCATTTATAACCAAAATCTAATCAGCTCTTCACATGGATGTAACGAAGAGGAATACGAAAGAATTATAATTTTTGGAATTGTAGTATTAGAGTTATCATCGCATTAGAAAATTTTGTCACACACGCACGCACGCACAGACACACACGCACAGACACACACGCACAGACACACACGCACGCACGCACACGCACACACGCACACACGCACGCACGCACGCACGCACACGCACGGACGCACGCACGCACGCACGCACGCACGCACGCACGCACGCACGCACGCACGCACGCACGCACGCACGCACGCACGCACGCACGCACGCACGCACGCACGCACGCACGCACGCACGCACGCACGCACGCACGCACGCACGCACGCACACACACACACACACACACACACACGCGCGCGCACGCACACAAACACACACACACACACACACACACACACACACACACGCGCGCACTGACACACACACACGCACGCACGCGCACGCACGCGCGCACACACTCACACACAGACACACACACAGACACACACACACACTGACACACACACACACACACACGCACGCACGCGCACACACACACACACACACACACACACACACACACACACACACACACACACACACACAATCATCGTAAAAATAGTAAAATCGTATTCTAGGGACCCTAATACGTGCTTATTCATCAAAAACTCACCACCGATTTTTTTGACCAACGACAATACCTTCCTTACTTAAAGATGACGGAAGGTAAAAAGCTTGAAGTTTCAAGCCAAGCCAAGCTTTTTTAGTTCAAGCCAAGTAGCTTGGCTTGGTGAATCCCTAGTTACTGCTCCATGAATCAAGTGTCCCGATCTCATTTGCCGCGAGGTATCTTTTACCTACATGGCCAATGACCACATACAATATCTTCCAATGTTTCTTCGTCCTGTCGCAGAGACTACAGATACTGTTTTCACCTGTACTAATCTCACATACGAGAAGATGGTATTTCAGAGGCGTTTGTCGACAAAGGTCAAATGAATTTTTTTGATTGACTAAGGCCCTGAATGTCTCTCCAATATGAGGCTATGGCTGATTCTTCCCAGTCCCAGTTATCGATTCCTTTCTTTACCTATATGGCTTTTTAGGCTCGTAAAACGGTAATTTGGCTCCCACTTCCTCATGCCCCCGTAGTCTATAGTATCGATGCTATATTTTTCGTTATAACTGACAATTAATAGCCGTATTCTGTAAAAAAAAAAAAACTATGTAAGTCTTACAGATATGTAAATCTGTAAATAATGAACAAAATCGCAACGAAATCTGCTACTCTATGAAATTTTATATTAATCAACAAAAATAGAACTGTTTTTGTTAGTTGTTTTTTTAAAGTTTTTAGATCTGTAAGACACAATTTGGTACAGAATATGTCTATAAGTCAACAGATAGATTAACCAGAATGAAAATGCTCCAACTATGTTTTTTTTTTAATAATTCTTTTATATCCGTTCTGTAAATGAGGTACCTTAATCCTGTTGAGTAGCTTCCCAAATAAATGTTTATAAATATAAACATAATTTTGAAAAATGAGAAATTTAGCATTTGAGTGACAGATAGAGATAACTGAATGACAGGAGAAGTTCATCTGGATCGATAAGTTTCTTTGTATACTTGTGTGTATTTTACTCGAACGTCGCTTTGAATCATTTATTAACTCGTGAAAACAGCGTAATTTTAATCTATTGTTGAGTTAAGCAAACGTTAATCTAATTGTCGGAACGGGTATTCATTATAATTGCTTTTAATTTACATGCACGACTTGTATTGTACTAGCTCTGTATACAAAACTTCTATGCATTACATTACATATTTAATTCTGTACAGAAAATCATTTAAACAGATCATTTAAACGAAAACGAGGGAGATGTGAAGACATGAATTTAACTCTTTCTTCATTATTTACCACTTTTGAATAATGAACCATCTGCTTAGCTTTATTTATTTGAATATGAATCTAACTTAACATTGGATTTCACAGATACATTTCATAATACAGATACTATCGGTTTTATATATTTGGGACCCCGAAACGATATATATTGTTTCCTGAAAATTATGGGAAAATAACTAAAATATTTATCACGTTATAATAAGAAAATAAGGTAGGCCGTGGAAAACGAAATTTGTATATTAAACAGTTATTTATCTGTCATTTGAAATTAAGTTAAATTAGTCTTGTGATGCACTCTCCACGCCGATTTCCCGGCATACAAAACAGATTGGCACACCCAAAGAGGGAGGGGGTGCTCATGGTACACTCAGCCTCCTGGCTAAAGTGCTGTTTTTACATATGAAGGTTACTGCAAAACACTCTAAAAACATGTATTTTGCCTAGAAAACGCCTGCTGAAGCGATTTTATTTATGCAACAAGTGTGTAAAGTAGTACTTTTTTGGTCGAGTGCGATGTTTTTGAAATTGTAGCACGAGACGAAAAACACTATTTTACACACGTGTTGCATACAACATTTTTCCTACAACCGAAATGTTAGTGATGTTTCTCATAATACTGAGTGTCAGGCATCCAGCATTTTCAAATATCGTTAGTGCTCTTTCTCATAATACTGTACAAAAATGTAACTTAACACTTGGAAGAATCTCAGACAGAAGTGGATTAGTCTTCTATTATTGTACAAATTTTACATTTAATATTAATATTAAAAAATAGGTTAGGTTAGAATACATGTCAAAAAAATGTTAATGTTCTTAAAAATTAGATTAGTACTCAATCTGTTAAAAAATTATTACAAATTATTACTGTCATTATTATTTACTACCTAATTATCTATTTGCCAGGTAAATTAACCGAATTTTACTGTTGCCTAGCAACGTTTATTTACTTTTCAAGCACTAGTGCGTGAAAAGTACTTTTCACGCACTAGTACTTGAAAAGTGATTCTTTACGCACTGTAAAGAGTGCGTGAAAAGTTCTTTTCACGCACGGTTGTAGGAAAAACAGTTTTTACACCGGATATACAGAGTGTTGACGGTCAGGTGCGAACATAAGGATTTAACATGGGATTTTTGTTTTTTCTGTAGACTACAAAGTTTTACAGAATTAAAAGTTGAATGCAAAACTGTTTTACATGTTTTATTCCGTGTTTGGTTTCATTACAATTAAAAAAAAAAATTAAAAAGTTCCGTCAATTAGTAGCAATAGCCATGGTTCTTGCTTCCTTTTTTCTGGTTTTTATAAATTATTTATAAACGTCAACGTAACTTATGGAAAATAAATCCCGTATTCTTTTATAATTATTTCCACCATAATATTTCTTTATTATAAAGCCCCTTTCCTCCGTCAAATAATAATTATTATTTAATTTACTTCTAACAAAAAAAATTGACATGAATATAATAATATTGTTTTTATGTCATAAGCATAAATCAAGGCATTGCTACGAATTGGCGGAACTTTATATTTTTTTAAATTCTAAAGAAACCAAAAATTTAATAAAAAATCTGGTGTGGCCAACACAATACCTCCTGCCATTTTCAGCCCGAGTCACAAAAAGATTAAGTTTTTTGGATTAGCGAATTTTACTCTAATTTTGACAGTTTATTTCTTAAAATATAGTCTAATCTAATCCAAGGAACTATTTTTTTTTAAACCGCTCAACAGGATTAAATTTCAATTACAGAGTGGGTTCACATTCACACAAATCCATGCCTTAGTATGATTCGAACCCAGAGCCCCGAGGGCACTCATGACATGAGGCGTTGCTCTAACCATTGAGCCACCGGAACTATAATAAAATGAAGATTATATTTTGAATACCGGGATAGAATAGAATTCACTAATCCAAAAATGAGGATTAGCTTAAATATTATTGTGAATCGTTAATTTTTATTAATCTAAATACGTACCTACATATTTACTTATGCTGGAAACTGTATTGAATTACTTTTCTATTGTTCTGTTTACTTTTTCCTTTTTAAAACGTTACTAATATTATTTTGAAATGATTAGTTCTTTGATAGTGACATTTATCTGTCAGTTACATACCTACATTTGAATAACTGCGTTTTGTTTGTTTGAACCGTAGGCTCTGGGATTTAAATTATAGATAATTTTATAAATTTATCCATAAAATATATAGAAAAAGTATTAATGAAAATCTATAGAAAATTTAATAATCTTTAATTTTTATAATAACATTAATCTCGAAAAAATAACATTTAAAAGTATTTGGCGAAGGAAAACTATTTTGAGCTTCTAGTAAAGTGCCATTTCCGGTTATCCGATTTTCACCAAAATCTAATGGGCTCTTTCCAATACAGAAAAAGTTCGAAATACAAGATTTCAAAATTTTGTGAATAATAATAATAATAATAATAATAACCTACATACACACATACACGCACACATGCACACAGACACCATCGTGAAAATGTTAAAATTGGATTCTAGGGACCTTAAAACGTGCTCATTTACCAAAATCTCGATATGCAATTTTTAGCACGATCCCTATACCTCCTTTACCAAGGGTAGCGGGAGGTAAAAAACAGTTTTGTATGTTAATTCTGAACAACTTTACACCGTACAGTTTTTATCGTAAAATGATTAGGAGAGCAGGAAATCACATAAAACTAAAATCCCGTGTTAAATCCTTATGTTCGCACCTGCCCGTCAACACGTAAAACGTTCATGCAGGGTATGAACGTTTTACGGCCTGAAACGAAAGTTTTGTATTTACTTCTTGCGACACATATTCTAACTAATAGCGTTTTCCATTTGTATATTTAGTACGCACTTTTTTGTACTGAGTGCATAAATCGTTTTTTATTTATATTATCGGTGTGCACTAACTGAGTTTCACGTGTTCCGTTTACACTTTTCGAGTGAACTGAAACTTACTCAGTGCACATTTTCTTATAACGTTTTTCCATTTACACATTTAGTTTTGCACTCAGTGTAGGCAATGACGTCATGTCCGGCACTAGTTGTTGCTAGGACACGTGCGTAGTGCATTTTAAATGAAACGTGATGCAAAAGTCCAGTGCAAGTTTATTAGCTGTCAATTTCAATACAGAGGTTATGTTGTGTAGCTATGGATATCACTACACAAGATTCGTTTCCAAGAATTCCTGTATTATTAACAAACTTGCATCCTTGTACTTACGTAGACACTTTTTACAAGTCAACATATATGAATTTGATAGATTACACTGGCAAGAATTGACGATCGTAGTATAAGTGCAAGAAAGTGCGCACTGAGTAAGGTTCAGTTCAATTGAAAAGTATAAGTGGAACACGTAAAACCCAATTAGTACTAAATATACAAAAGGAAAACGCTATTAGTTAGAATATGTGTCGCAAGAAGTAAATACAAAACTTTCGTTTCAGGCCGTAAAACGTTCATACCCTATATGAACGTTTTACGTTTGACGGGCAGGTGGAAACATAAGGATTTAACATGGGATTTTAGTTTTATGTGATTTCCTGCTCTCCTATTCATTTTACGACAAAATATGTACGGTGTAAAGTTGTTCAGAATTAACATACGAAACTGTTTTTTATTAAGTTTTTAGTTTCTTCAAAATTAAAAAAAAATTTAGAAGTTCCGCCAATTCGTAGCAATGCCTTGATTTATGCTTATGACATAAAAACAATATTATTTTATTCATATCAAATTTTTTTGTTGGAAATAAATTAAATAATAATTATTATTTGACGGAGGAACGGGTCTTTATAATAAAGAAATATTATGGTGAAAATAATTATAAAAGAATACATGATTTATTTTCCATAAGTTACGTTGACGTTTATAGTAATTTATAAAAACCAGAAAAAAAGAAAGCAAGAACCATGGCTATTGCTACTAATTGCGACGGAACTTTTTAAATTTCTTTTTAAAATTGTGATGAAACCAAATACGTAATAAAAAATGTAAAACTTTTAATTCTGTAAAACTTTGTAGTCTACACAAAAAACAAAAATCCCATGTTAAATTCTTATGTTCGCACCTGACCGTTAACACCCTGTATATCCGGTGCAAAAACTGTTTTTCATAACATGTCTCCAAATCGCTTCAGAAGGCGTTTTCTAGGCAAAATATATGTTTTTAGAGTGTTTTGCAGTAACTTTCATAGGTAAAGACGTCACTTTAGCCGCGTGGCCGAGTGCACCATGAGAACCCCCTCCCTGTTTGGGTGTGCCAATCTGGTTTGTAATTGGTCGACTTTACAGTCCCATAACATTTACAACTCGATAGATAGAGCAAAATAAATTTCAGATTATAACTTTTTTCAGTATCTTTATCATACCATGAACTATGACACATTATTTCCATAACACCCTATATATATATATATATATATATATATATATATATATATATATATATATATATATATATATGTAACGTTTATTTCCACGATATTACAAATTATTTATTTCACTACGCGTTCCAATCTTAGACTGCCGGTCTGTTGCAGACTCTCGTAGACTGTTTACGCGATATTTATATCACTATATTTATATCACTATATACTTATATCACGTTCAACTGTCCGCATACCGACCTCCACAGCGTCTATATACTCAACTCACTCAACAGCGTCTGTATATTCAATTGCTCGGACAGAAGTCTCCTCTTTCACAACACTATCTGTCTATTTATGTAACTAACTTTCTCCTTCCACAGCCTCAGTATCACCGACTCTCCGTATGCCACAATTCTTCAACACCACTGCCGAGTATTCACTTCCATTTGCCACGTTACTGTCCCCGTATACCTAGCTTCCCAATACTCGTCAACACTACCGAGTATTCACATCCACAGCTATCCCAATATACCAGTAACTTCCCGAGTACCTACTCGACACCAACTGCATACGCTCACTACGATACTGCTGTGCTTCTCAACTCACTAACACTTTACTCTCTAACACTCCATGTCAATGTCTCTTTGACTCTGTATGTAACTAACTGTCTATCTAACTAACTAACTAACTAACTAACTTCACTAATGTAAGTGTCTGTCCGTCTTCACTAATGGAACTGAACTATGTAAGTCAACCCCCGATCACACAGCTATTGTTGTATGATCAGGGACTCAACTGAACTAACTCTCGAGCATAGCTACGTCCCTTTTATACAGCTGCAATTATCTTCTAGAAATGCAATAGAATGTTTGACCGCATAATAACCATGAACACAAAAGGTTCAGGCGACCGCAAGTAATTAAACACGTCGCGACCAGTTTGTTTACATCGCCCGGCTGCTAGCTCGATTACGTCACCGCTATAAATAGA
Source organism: Harpalus rubripes (assembly GCA_963082715.1). Lineage (NCBI taxonomy): Eukaryota > Metazoa > Arthropoda > Insecta > Coleoptera > Carabidae > Harpalus > Harpalus rubripes. Next base: position 45,360,378 of record OY720458.1, on the reverse strand, counting down.
AACTCGCTTACAGCGGCGGCGACGGCGGGCGTTCCACGTTACAATATATACAGGATGAGTCTGGGAAGACGCCCCTCCCCCCTTTAACTTTTTTATTATAAGTAATAGAAAAAAATGGCTCATATAAAAGTTTTATTATTTTACATATACTATTTGATGGCAGATGTAGATATTTTTTATAAAGTCAGGTTTACAAGATACGACTATCAGCTTTTATTTTTCAAATGGCAACCTATAATTATTTTAATAAAATAGAAACCGCCATATTTATTTCTTTTCAACGATGTATTATTTTTATTAATTTATTTGAAAAATTTCGAGAAAAATGAGATAATTTAGAAATATTAGAAATAATTTTTAAACAAATATTATAGGTGGCTATGTGAAAATAAACAAATATATATATATATATATATATATATATATATATATATATATATATATATATATATATATATATATATGCGGTTTTTGGAAGCCCTCGTGTTGCAATCGGCCACGCAGCTGAAATGTTGTTTTTACCTATGGAATTTATTTTAATTATCACTTTCTACGCCAGCAGTGAGTGCCTGTTAAATCACAAACTGGTGTGTACGCGCGACTTTAGGTGACGCCTGGTAAATGCTCGCACGGTACGAATATATCATTACCAATATCTGCGTACAAAGTAGATTGGCACACCCAGCAATAGGTAATATGCCCATGATGATATATTTTATTTATTTATATCAATAAACATAACATTTGTTAAAGTTATAGATATTTTTTCTGAGTAAAATCGTTTACACTTAACAAAATCAAAATTACTGTAACAATCAAATTGGATATCCAAATTTTCAATGCATAGTGCATCTTTAATGCAGACATTGATTTAATATACTTCTAAATTTACCTTGTTTAATTTAAATAATTAAAAATAATTTCATAGATTTATTTGGTTTGAAGATTAAAAAACAATACAAACGTAAATAATATTAATAATAATAATAAAAAGTGGAATCCTTCATAATGGGGCCCTCAAAATATGGAGGGTAAAGGGGTTGCTCCATAATAAAAAAAATGGATGATTTCTCTATATTTTTTATTTATATGTGCTGAAATTTTATTTGGTCATATTTTTTAAAGATTAATAATTGCTTTCGCCCCTCTTAAAACATTATCCTCCCTTATTCTAAAGCTGTTTGACTTGTATTCAACCCTGAGAATATAATACATAACATCCATTATCATCCATTTTCGCTAGATGAATACTTTTCTTTATAAATTTATTTATTTTTATTCAACAACTGTCATTAAATTCCGTCACTGACTTGTTAAAACCAAATTTACTTGTAGTTAAATGCATAGTAGATTTTCAACTGCCTTAGTAAATACACGTGGTCTGGCCACCATGACAGTGTCTGTAGTGGTGTAGTGTATTTATTCGATAAACCATATATCGGATGAACTATATACCCGCTAAATTATATACCCGGGATGTTATATAGCCGCTACAAACCGCAGAAGATACGAGGTACAGTTATGCCGAAAGTTTTCCGTCCAATTGCAGTCCAAATCAACTAAACGGTGAGTGATTCTTAACCTAACATTTTTATTGTTAAATATTGAAATGTGAAACCATCCGTATAGTGTTTGTTTATGTTACGTAAAAATAGAACTATTTTGTGAATTAAAGGTTATGTAAGTACACTAAACAAATAGTAAATATTTTGACATGTATTCTAGATCTAAGCCCGTTTTACATTCAGCAACATTTTCAGCAATTCGTTGCACAACTTGTTGGGCAACACGAAGTTGTGCAACTTGCTGTACAATTTTCTTGTGTATTACATTTGACAACATATTTCAGCAACTTTACTAATTCTTCTAAATTTTAAATCAACATAAATTTGAGGAAAGTATGTAGTCCATGACAGTTGAATTTGAACAAAAAACAAACAAAGGAAGAATGGTGGATTACCCATTTAATACTAGTTTCGCCAACTGCACTATTTTGATTGGTAAAACAAAAAGTAACCAAAAATTACTAAATCTGGTGGAAAGCTGCAGTTGCTGACAACAAAATTAGAACATGTTCTATTTTAGTTGCGCAACATAAGTTGCCCGCAACTTTGGATTTACACTTAGCAACTTGTATTGTAAAACTAGTTGTGCAACGAGTTGCTGGAAAATGTTGCTGAATCTAAAACGGGCTTTAAGATTGTAAATGCACATGTATGTAAAATTCTTCAATCCTTTTACAGTTATTAACATCATTAGGTCGATATAAAGCAAATAACGGACGTGGCTGAAGTTTGTAAACCGTGGCGTTCAAATTTTTTCGTAATAACATAAAGCTCTTCACGATACTATGATTTTCTTCTTAACGACCGGTGGCCATTATAGACACCTTTTCACTTTTGTATTTCGTTCGTGCGTGGCGTCCGTTATAATAACGGCCGGCGGCCGTTGTAGACCCATAACACTTACGTGTTTAGTTCTTTTAAATCATATTAACCATATGATATTGCTTGAGCTATTATGCAAATTTAATATAGAAATAATAAGAAATAACATTCCGAAATTCCAAAATATTTAAATGATTTTTTTTCTAATATTTAATAAAAGCAGATCGGCACACCTGAAAATGGGTAATTAGTCATGTTGATATATACCGGGTGTCCCACAAAAACTAATGCGCTAATGTAGTATTATATTTTAGACAATAATACTTCAAAATTTTCTATTTCGGTGTCTATGAGTTTATAAACACACTGGAAACACGTAGTTAAGAAGGTCTATAAACGCACTGATTTAGCGCTTTTCGTTTTCTAGAGGTTATATGACAGCTTCTACGCTGACAAATGAATGATATATAACCTCAAATTGCTGTCATTCATCAATGAATTTTCATCTGTGAAACTCAATTTGTTAGCGAGAAATGTTACCAACATAAGTAATGAAAAACAACGAGTCATAATTTTGACAAGCCACATTTTTTTTAAATATAACAGAATTATAAATTTACCTCAATAGAAAAGATAGAATAAAAACATGTTTCATAAGGACTGTTCTTGCACTCGTCCTTTGTAAAACCTAGACTGGTGCGTTAACAGATTGCCTTATGAAACCTTGTTTTTTTAATATATTATTCTAGAGAATTAAATTCTGCATCCAATCCAACAACCACATTTTATTTTGCAGGTTTTGTAACCGAACCCAATGAATTCAAAAAAATAAAATAAAAGTTCTTATAGCGAGTCTTATAGTGTTAGCCATGGAACTGAAACAAAGTTAAAAACAAATGTAATAACGTTTTACCTATCAGAAACGCTCTGTTTGAGTCATCATACTGAGTTTATATGCAGTTTTGAAATCGTTTTTAAAACGTTTTTAGTTTTGAAAACGCCATGTATACAGTGTCAAAACGGTTTTGAATTATCTCAAAACAAAACTAAAATGCATGGGTTGGACTTGAAAACTAGTTTCAAAACTACTCATGTAAACACTTAAAATTCAGTTTCGATACTGCGCATGCGTACAGAGCATAACGTTTCTGTCGCTTTGTGTTACTAACCTTCAAATATACTGACAGTTGTGTAGTTTTAGTGCGTAGTGGTACGAAGTATAAAAAATAATTGGAATAATAGCAAAACGAAGTATTTGGAGTGAAGAGGATCTGTCACTTACATCAGCTAAATGCGCATATGCCGAAACTGATTTCAAATCAATTTTTAAACTTGTTTTAAAAACTGCATGTAAACAGTTTTGCATAATTTTGAATGAAAACTGAAACCATTTTCAAAACTGCATGTAAACATAGTATATTGAAAATTATCTGACTGGTTTCAATTCCATGGCTAACACTATTAAAGAAGTAACTTTTATTAAATTTTAAATTCGTTTTCCCCGGTTGCAAAACGTGCAAAATAAAATGTAATTAGATGCAGAATTTAATTCTCTACAACATTTATTTGAAGTATTATTGTTTAAAATTAATATGTCACTTCTGCGCAAGGAAAAATTGCTTTCCCAGGTTAAACGCCCATGGCCCGCTTTTCGTGTTTCACCCGGTATACAATGCCCCAAATAACGTGCCCTATGTAGGGCAGAAATGCGAAGTATGTTAACTTAGGCGAAAGTTGCCAAATTGAGGTTTTTTTAGTACTAGAGTTTTTGTTTTTACTGGACCATAGGTCACTAGATACAAGCGAAAATGTAAATTAACATGATTTTTTTTATATGACTTCTAATAATTAGGGAATTGGTCGAAGCCAAAACTATGACAATTCATGACTCATATACATCAAAATGATATTTAAAATCAAGATGCTACTGATAATACATGTAATTATAAGAAGTAAATTTACGTGCGAAAACTTTACCTTCTTTTAACTAAGTGTAAGTTTAAATGTGTTTCTCAAGGGTGTGATTTAAAAAATTTTGTACGCTTTCATCCGACGAAATTGCCTCGTTGTTCGAACTTTAATTACATTCTTAAACGTGATTTGTGTTATTTATAATGAAATATTTTAAATTATATGCATAAATCTTTTTTCTCAAATGTAACAGAGAATCACGTATTATGACTAACATATAAAATATTGTATATTAAAGAAAGTAATGTAAAATAAACTGACAGTGAAATTATGAAGAGGCTTCGTCTTCCAAATTCGTGCACCACGTTATCTATAAATCGAATAATGGGGTCCTCCACCAAACTAACAAATTAGTTCATAGGTCATTTCGACGGTTATTTATATTAAAACTAAAACTAGACCTAAAAACTGTATGTGAAAGAAATTATCAATTTAAAAAAAAGTTATTTGATTTTAAAATATTCGAGTTTTTATTTTAATGCACTTAACATCTTCGTCACAAATATCTACTGTATTGTAAATTCTTAGGACTTTAAAGCCTTTCGCTATCGCGTTTTTTAAAATACAGAATCCATTTTCAATCAATAAACCAAATGACACTTGTTTAAATTTATGGCGCCACCCCATATTCCATGTGTTGGTATGAAAGTAAGAGATATGTTGAAAGGCATAGGCTGTCGGTGATACTCAAACCTTGGACTGCAATATACGTAGTGTTTTAATAATTATTTTATTAAATTGCTTTTTATCCACGCATATTTCTAATTATTGACCACAAAAGTTATTTTAACATATTTATAAGTGCTGAAAAATATCCAATTATTACCGAAGTCCACTGTTTGAGAACAAAATCATCTCCATAACTGCGTCACAGAATATTAAAAAAAATATTACGGCTTAACGAATAACATTGAGTACGTTTACACCACACGTCGAATGGTGTAAACACTATGTACCAAACCTTTGGTACGCAATTGGTACACATTTTTGGTACGATCAAAGGGGGATGTACCAGACCTTACTCATGCACGGTGTAACCAGCAAGCGTACCAATGCGATTTTTCTGCCATCTATAACTACTTTTAATTCAATTATATTGTGTATTAACATTTACGAAAATTGTGTAAGTTTAGTAATATTTACAATTTTAATAGTGTGGCGATGTAAATTACATATATTTACAACTATTTTTCCTTATTAAGTAATTTTAGGTTAGGGTGACTCTGACAGTTAAATCTACGCAAGCGCGTGTAACGTACCAAAAATTTTAGTATGTTTATTTAAATACCGGTGTAAACATACCATACTAAGATAAATTTTAGAATACACTTGGTCTGTGTATCAGAATAGTACGCACGGTGTAGACGTAGTTATTAAAGACTTTCTAAAACAAGAAATCGCTTCCAATTTAAATGAAGTTTAATAAAAAAAATAAAAATAAAATAATGAAGGACCCCATTACACATTTAATTCCGGGTTACATTATTTAAATAAAAGTGCGTTGTACTTCTTCTAAAATCAATTTTTGTAAATTGAATAGAGATTGTCTGGTCGTGAATCTGGGGAACCGGGTTCGATCCTGACCGACGCCAAGTATTTCGAATTTTAAATGGCACTAATTTGACCCCTGTGGTGAGTGCCCGTGAGGTGACGCCTGGCAAACGCCCGCACGATACAAATATGTCACCATCATTACTGATATCTATGCGTACAAAGCAGTTTGGCACACCCAGCAATGGGTAATATGCCGTGATGATATATTTATTTATTTATTTTATTAAATATTATATGCATTAGAAAAAATAAATTTATACAAACTATGTTCATTATTAATTTTTTTAATACGGTCTATACAAGTGATGAACACAAATTCGTAAAATTCATGACGACTGACCACTAAGCTACCCAACCCTCAATAAAAGGTTATAAAACCTGCATAAATCAATTTTAAATATTGTTTCATACAACTAGATATAGTTTTAATGTATATTTTAGGTCTTACGATATTTATTTTTGATGTATATTTTGTGTAATAATAATAAAGATTTATTCCCAACAGAAATCTAATTACAGGAAAATATAAATATAAGCAAAAACTGACACAAAATAAATTATAACAAACATACATAACAAAAATGAAATTTGAGTATTTAACAAATTAAAGAAAAAGTTCGTTAGTAGTTATACGGTCATTTTCTACAGACTGTTGTTTAGAACCTTGAATCTGGTTACAACCATAAATCATTATATTGCGGGATTTCTTTTCTCTTTCACAGATTTCATTGATAATAATGTCGCATTAAATTGAGGTGACTGTTTAGTAGAAATTGCTTCTTGGAGTTTGTCTTTAACCGATGTAATGTCATTTTGAAGGCTTACATTCAGAACTTTTAAGCTGTTAATATCACTAGCTACATTTTTACAGCCAGTACAGTCCCATTTTTTTCAGTATTAATTCATCTAGCTTCTGATGCAGTAATATTAACACAATCAATGTTGAAGACGTTTTTACAAGTAGAGGAAATAAGCCTATGCTCATCAGTTTTATTTTTACAGCAATAGCAAAATGAAGACAGTGCAATTAATACGAAAGACAATTACCCAGTATAAGAGAATGAAGTTAAAAAAAATTAAATAACAACAAAGAAAAAGGTAACACCCTGTATATAGATTTTAAACTAAACACCCAGTATAATAAGATGAAATGTATGAATGATTGACAGATGTTTAATTAAATTAAGCGAGTATAAACATTGTATTGGCATAAAAATATTAGAATACGTGTATGTTGTCTTAAATTAGAGATAATCCTTTAGTAATAATATGCTATAAACTGTACAGTGCATTATACCTACCCCACTAACCAGGATATAGTTTTAGGTGAGACTGTACTGTGTACTTATAATTCTTTTTTATTTTGGAATTGGTTATTGATTTGTGATTACTTTTGTTACTTTTTAAATATAATAGGTACTTAAAAATGTGTAATTAATTGAGAATAATGTTCGGTTCGATTCCATTTGAAATGTTTGATTTAAAATGCAATTATTTGAGGATTTATTGTGAAAACAGTTTATGTGGGTTTTCTTCTTTTCTTACCGATACCTCATTACGAAGTATTAAGTCTTTTTTAACAAGCCACGACACCTCATTTTATTTGTTAAGTTAAAGTATTACATTTATGAGCAAGTCATTATTTAAAAGCAGATTATTACTATTTTTCAAAGATATCAAAATATTTTGAATTATTTTTTTGATGTTAAAGATTGATAGTATTAAGGCTTAAAAATTATATTCATATTTTCATATTAAATTCTTTCTTAAATGAGCGAATAAATATAAATGAAAATTGTGTAACGTTAAGGCGATTACGTTTCTTGAAATTGAAGGGAGCGGGAGCGGTCGATGACGCTACGTGTAAGAGCGTCGCGACGCTTTCTGCTGCGATCATTTCTTCCGCGATCTGTATACACGGGGTGTTTCACACCAGCTGTTCGAAAATCTGACGTCGCTAATAAATTAGGATCAAATTTCATATACTGTGAGTTTTAGCTAAGATGCAACATTTACTATTCTGTTATTAATGTATTACTATCAGTGGCGGCTCGTGCATCAAAACTTTGGTCAAATGCCTTATAATTGAAAGTTATATTTTTTAAGGGATGTGCAGCTGCATGTTTTTCCTCTTTTATGTACAAAAATAAATTGCCAGACCACAAAGCATTTAATCTGGTGTGCAACATGTGAATTTATTTACAAAATTTGTCAGCATGCCGCGTTTGATTGTATTCACGTACGGTCTCGACCTCTATAGGGCCGTGTGGAAAGTAAAGTAACTATCTTTTATCCTCTCATTGCATTTTGTATTTGAAGCACTGCCTCGAACAGCGCTGTCTAGCGCACGTAGGAATGAAAGCCGTATCAAAAACATTCGGCAATATTACGCATTAAACTACTCATTTCGAGAAGCACTTCAAAGGGTGTAAATTAGGTAAACTGCATTACAGATTAGTTATGGTGGTAGCTTAAATTATTCTTTTGATATTTATAAAGACAAGCATAAACATGGAATAAGTTGAAATTTAATTTACCTACTATTTTACATTATTTACAGCTTTATTTCTTTTCTGGTGCGGCACTGCCTCACCTGCCTATCCTGACAAGCCGCCACTGATTACTATGGATACTAATTACATATACTGCATCGTTCCAGATAAAATGCAACATAGGTTGTCAAAGTTGTCAATGTCAAATGAACATCATTTTAAAGATGTTTACTAATGAAGAAAAAATTCGAATAGTTACTTGGTACAATGCCGGTTATATTTTGAGAAATATTTGTGATATGTTTGCGAATTTATATATATCCTGGACGTCATATACCAAATCGGTCTAGTTTCGAAATTATTTATAAAATTTAAAAGTGATGGATGGTTAGATAAGAATCATACGAAAAGGGCAAGAACAAAAACTGCGCGAAATGAAGAAAATAAAAATAATTTACTATGTGCAATAGAAGAATATACTCAGCTCTCCACAAGTTAGGTACAAAATTTTTGGCGAATCAATCAATTGTTAATAATGCAGCTTTTGACAGTATGTTGTAATTTGTGATTTGAAATATTACTTTCTTAAGTTATTTATAAATCAGTAAATTATGATGATAAGTTCATTTGACATTGATAACTTTGGCAACCTATATATTGCATTTTATCTGGAATAACAGAATAGTAAATGTTGCATCTTAGCTAAAACTCACGGTATAAAGAACTCATTGTTGATAATGTAATTTTTCGATTAAATAAGGTACAGTGTGTTAAAAAAATAGATACAATTCAAAAGTAAAGTAATAAAATTGATCTAGAAATGTAATTTTTCTGAAATTCATTGTAACAGGCAACAAAAGAATATTGCCTTTCGCCGTTTTCTAGTTTATTTCCATTTCTAAAATAAGATTCAAGACGAACAACGTGATTTCTTTAAATAATATTTTTGACAATACCTCGTGTCAAATTGACATTTAATTTAATTAAATAGAAGTTAGGGTTTTTAACACACTGTACGATCCTAGGCTCATACTACACTGCTACTACACTGCCGGACAAAAAAAAAATGGGACACCTTCAATATTATCAAACATAATGCGTTGAATTTGTTCCATAGAGCAAAATCGTTTGCACATCCATTAGTCAATTGTTTGAGACAAAATTGATAGTCGCCAACTTTTATTACAAATATTTTTTTCCATATTAATCCATAAACGATATACAGATAAAACTTTATTTGGAACATATTTATTTTCACTTAACAAATATATACTATTAAGAAATAAAACCATATCTTTACGGTATTTAAATAAACATTTGTTTTACTATAAATATGATTATATTTTCTGAAAATATATATGTTGTTTTTTATAATAAATATCATTTGTTCCAAAGAAAATAATTTTAATTAAATATAAGAATTCATTAAATAATACAAAATAATGTTTCTTTTTAATGAAATAAGATTTATTTCGCTGAAATAAATATTAGTTGGTATTAAAATAACTTCATTTGGCTAATTTAAAGATATTTTTCTTTCAAACAAAATTTATTTGTCAGAAAGAATCTTTAAGTACAAGTCCGTTGAAGAAACAATCGTTGAGTGTTGCATTTATCTGAAGTACCTACTTCTGTTATATTACTTGCGGTAAGCAGTAATGCTCGTGTACATTGAATATAATATGTAAGTGAATTGGCAGATAGTAAAGTAAAATAACCGTTAGTGCTGTGGCAAATGCCGGAATTAACTAACAGGTAAGCAAATTGTTATAAGCTTATTAATATATATATATATATACAGGGTGTAAACGAAAAATAAAATTTATTTAAATTTTAATTGAATTTTTCTCAATATTTTTAAATAACGCATCATACATGCCAATTCGTATATTTAATCATCTGCCGATAAAATTTAAAAAAGAAAATAATCTTAATATTTTTAAACAAAACTTTAAAAAATCACTCATAAAGATTGGATTTTATTCGTTGGAAGAATATTTTAACTGTCCGGACTTTTAATCTTTAATTTTTAACTTCATTTTAAGCTAACTCTACTAATTTATTTTGTATATTTCATTGAGCTCGTACTAGATTGTAATTATTTATGCACTTTTAAATTTATTGTCTTGAGTTTTAATATAATTGTATGTATGATTTTGACTTTAATATGTCCTTGTATTGACGTGCTATTTATATGTATTGTATTTTTTCGTGGAAAATAAATTATTATTATTATGTAAAGATATAAAATGATTACATGGTTGAATTCAGAAAAAAATACTGTATCGAATGGGCCTAAAAAATATATGCCATCCCATTTAAGCAAATATAACTTTGTGTTGTAACTTGAGAACCACTGGTTCAGAAAATATTTTATTCTGTAAAGTGATGCCCCACTTGGTCTTTTAAAACTTTATTTTATAGTATTTTTTTGTATCTCTAGTAACTTCCGAGAAAAATCACGTTTCCTAGTTTCGTTTACACCCTGTATATATATATATATATATATATATATATATATATATATATATATATATATATATATATATATATATATATCGTAATTTTTATTTAGAAGAGGGAAGGACCAACGATATTTTATGTGCCATACCAGGCTTACCTGACAACAATCATATACTGGCGAAATTAATTCCTGGATTAGAACAACAAAATTTAGGTCATTTAAAATCGCATATTGCAAATAATTCAGTAGAAAAAATCCTCTTCGATAACTAGCTATATTCCATCATGTTCAACCCCATCTTCTTCAGGTTCATCACTATATTTATTTCCTTCCCCTATTCCCTCTTCTTCAATTATTCAGTCTCCATGTAGCTATGAAGAAACTTTTCATTTAACATAGCCAATATGAAAACTGATTACGTATCTATAAATATATGTACTCGCATATGTAAGTCCTTTTTTATATTTCTATTTTTAACACTACATGTTATAAGCTAAGAAATACGTATATATTGTATTTATATCGAATAAATATTTATTTGTCCAAATTAAAACATTCTTTTTCTTTAACCTTTCCTATATTTTAAAGAACAAAATAATAGCTTTCAAATAAACGAATAATTGTAGATTTAAAACATTTATTTGTGACAAATATTAAGAATTTTATGGAACCATGTTGCTCTTTTTAAAATAATAAATATTTATTTACAATACATAAATTTGTTTAAAATATTAATGCAAATTATTTAAACAACATTTATTTCCGTCAAACAAAATCCCGCGAAAAAATAATATATTTCTGTACAAGAAATATTTAATCCGCTGAATTCAAAAGACAGTTTATATGAAATGAAATTCATTTATATGAAACGATCCTTTTTCTCAGCGTATCACAAGACAGACATTTATTTTAAAAATTTATTGGTATTACTTGTCTATTAGTATGTTTGTAGGAATAATGAGAATAACTGGAGATGCACACTGAGAAAAATGACTGGTTTTTAGCAAATAAATATTCATAATTAAGGGGTACTTCATTCATTCAATTATTGCAACCTTGCAACAAATACAATTTAATCTTTAATATGAAATGTATTTTATTCATTCAATTATATTATTTATTTCATCGTCATTTATTTCATTTAAATTTACTTTAATTTTCTCAAATAAACTAATATATTTATGTTTAGTATTTTAAATTGAGATTTTTAATAAATAAATTTATAATTTTCTGAAATATTTATTTGTTTCTTACAAATATGTAATTGTTTAGAATTAATTTTATAATATATTTGTGTAAACTTTATATTAATTACAATGAAAAATAGTTTTTATTGTATGAATCTATATTTATTTGTCACAAAAAAATATTATTTGTGGCAAAATAATATTTCCATTGAGTGAACAATGTTCTATTTGTCAAATGACGATTTTAAGTGAAGTGACATGTATGGACTTGTTCATTTGTTATACGTTGCATCTTGTTTATGGTGGTGCTCATTTCTGACAGTGTTCATTATTGGCGATTTGTTTTTCATTTGTGTGCTAAAAAGTAGTGAATATGGGTGACGAAACAGTGAAAAATATGCTACTTGAATGGAGTTTTGGATATTTGCTTTGCATTTTCAGTGTTTTTTTTTATGCACATGCATCGGTACCTATAGTCGTGGTAAGCAGTGTTTATTAAATAGTAATTTAATTAACTTTCCTTTGTTTGGATTCCAAATGAATCATCATCAGGGATAGTTGGAAAATAAGATTATTACATTACAAAATCAAAAATGTAAGGATGAAAATGTCGTCAAAAAATATCAGAGGTAATAAAATGCGATCCCGACCGACGCCTATTATTTCCAATTTTAAATGGCACAAAATTGACCCCTGTGATGCACTCTCCACGCCAGCAATGAGTGCCCGTGAGGTGACGCCTGGTAAGCGCCCGCACGGTACAAATATTTCATCATTACCGATATCTGTGTACAAAGCAGATTGGCACACCCAGCAATGAGTAATAAACCGCGATGATATATTTATTATTTATAAAATGCGTGCATACGTCAGAAACAACTAAAGACAGAATAAATAATTCATTATTATTTTTATTTAAATTTCGTGTTGACCAGTGAAACTCCAGATCGAGTAACAGACAAGTCCTAGCTAATATTAACACCGGTGTTTGTTTTTATTTTTGCTGTCTTGTCAGTGTATTTGTAACCTGCAAATGAAAATGTGTTCAACTCTTAGTAAGTGCAATTCTTGTGAAATCTTTTGTTGGGGGAATTAAAATAGTGTATATTTGTTTCTTTAGTGAGTTGAATTTTTAATGTATGATGATTTTCAGTGAACTAAATAGTAAAATAACTGAAATTTTGTTCCAGTAAACTTTGCTGGTAGCAGTGGTAGCTGATTTCCTGAGGTGCTGAGATCTGCGATGCCTCTGTTGGCCAAATTGGACTGATGGCAGGCGAGGTTGGTACAATATTTATCTCATTTTATTTGATAATTCTTCTACATCTTATTAATATTAGTTAATCTGACAATAATAACATATTTTCTCACCGAGAATAGATAATAATTAGAAATTATTTTCAACTAAGTTTAAATGTAGTTAGTATTATAGAAATTGATGACCATGTTTATTTGTTTCAAATAATTTGACTGTGTTTATTATTTAAACTAACATATAAATACTTTTTGACAGTGAATATTTTTACAGAATTTTCATTAGATGGTTATTAATTTAGTTCAACATGATATACGAATATGTACATCGGTTCGTTCTCTCTCTGTATTATATTGAGATACGCTATTTCTTGAAATTGTGAAGCTGATGAGTTCATTCAATGGGTGAAATAGAGTAAAATTACTTTAAGAATGTGACACTGACGTCACGACAACTGCGCGAAATTCATGACTTGTACACGACGTAAGTAGAGATGAGTCAATTCCCGAAATTTAAAGATACGGGAAAATTCCCTAAAAAATTCCCGGAATTTGTTTTGACAAATTTTCCGGGTAATTTCCAAAGAAATATCCTTCGGGAAATTTCCCAAGGAATTTCAAATATGAATAAAAATTGTAACTGTAGGTTGGTAAAATAAATACATAAATATACTCGTATTAATATATTTATGCACTATCGGTCATACATACGAGTAGAGCGACTCTGTAAGAACTAATAAAGAAAACTCCCCCATATTTTAAATGTTCAAAATATTTTCAGACTTTTTATATAAAGTGAAGGCGCAATATTTATAAAACCTTAAATGTGTAATTTAAAAGCATCGTACTAAATTTCACAAGTGTTTATATTTATTTTTAAAAAAATAACCAAAATAACAATTTATTTAGAAGGAAACTTAAATTACTCAAAAAATGAGTAATGTTACTTATTTAATAATTATTTATAACAACTTGCACCAGACCTCAAGGCCAAAATCTTTTAAAATTTACGGGAAAATTTGCAAAAATTATATTCACGGAATATTTCCAAAAAAAATCCGGGAAAAAAAGTAATAAAATTTCTTCCCGAAAATCTCAGATGAAGGAATTTCCGGGAATTTTCCCGGAGAAAAAACAAATTCCCGGCGGCAGTTTTTTGGCGGCACATCACTAGACGTAAGGCAGGGTGCTCAAACTTTTACTATCGGAGATCGACCATAAAACTTTTTGGAGATGAGCGATCGACTAGGTAGGAAAAAATATACAGGGTGTTCCAAAAAAAAAAGATACGAAGTCGGTTAAATTAGATAAAAGTTGCCCCTATTAGGGGACGATTTTAGTAGTGTTTCAGTATTTGAGAAAAAATGCATAAGGCGAAAATGTATTTTTTTTGCGAATAACTTGCAAATATGTAATGATACTGCATTTTGGTTTGCACCGCTTTAGGGCACTTTTTATTTTCTTTCAAATGATGATACTAAAAGAAGTTTTATGACTGTTGGCAGTGGCGGATTTAGCACTTGAGAGGCCCCAAGCGCAATTAAATTTTGAGGCCCCCCTAACCCCCCCCCCCCTAATATTTTCAATACATTGTAGTGAGCATTCTACGCGTACTGATTTTTGGCATATTTTTTTTAAGAAAAAAGTAGGGTTAACTTCCTCTAAAATCAATGTACTTTTGAAGTATTTATCGCGAAATGCATGCAACAACAGAGATAATATATCTATTTGAATTACATTATATGGCCGAATTTCGTAAAATTGAGTTCTGTGCGTTAGGTAACTGTTAGATTAAAGTATTTTTTGAAAATTTTAAAAGCGAAGAAATTATATGTTTCACAAATACAGCTTTTGGAATAGACTCCGAAAGTGATGACGTCAAAATCGAGCGGGAATTACAAAAGTTCAAAATATGCTTTCGGTTTCTTAATTGTATTTTGAAAGAGTTGTGAACGAACCGTACTAACGCCAAATTTTAAGTAAGTAGAAAGGATATTCTATCTTTATCTCGTCAGTAGAGAGCAAACTCACATATGGTGTGAAATATGAACACTAGGCCACCACAAAACATATGGCATAGATGGTGTTATGCATTTGTCAATTTAATTTAGAGAATACTATTAAATTATTAATTATTGTTATTAGGAAAATAAAAATAATAACATAAAACAATTTTTTTTTATTTTGAGACCTGAAATTTGAGGCCCCTTCGATTTAAGAGGCCCCAAGTGCGCGCTTCCTGCGCCTGTGCAGAAATCCGCCGCTGACTGTTGGATGCCATATCGGAGAGTTACACCATTGAAAATAGATTTTTCTTTAGCTCTCAACGAAGTGTAATTTGTTTCAAACAGTTAAACTGCAACAATTACCAAATTTATAGAAACTTGGGACTATGCAAACGAGAGAAAACTAAATTTTGCGAGTATACGCGATCACTTTAAAAATATCTCACGATCGACCGGTCGACCGCAATCGACTGCTTGAGTACCCCTGACGTAGGGTCTACATTTCAACTTATAGGTACCTCCAGTGGCGTAGAATTAACATACATGTAAGTTGAATTTGAGACACAGTGTCACATTCTTAAAGTTTTCATTTTTCGCATTTTATGATTTACGTCATTTCGTGATATTAACGACGATATGAGAATGTTCAACAGAAGAATATGCAGGGCTAGTGGATGCAATTAAAGCTGTTATGCTAATAAAGGTGATGTAACCCAATATTAATAGCTATTTGTGTATTAAGAGCGCAAAATGGGACATTGTCGATTGAGAGGTCGTTGCCGCGCGACGCAGGAGCGTGGCATTCTCTCGAAATCGACAATGTCCATTTGCGCTCGAAACACACACAAGATTTTTTCTACAGTCGTCACAATGGGATTCTCCACCATAACAAAAATAATAAAATGTACACTTTGTACTTACAGTACTATTCAATAAATAACGATTATATTGAATTTATCGTTATATTCCATTCTTCTTGAGCTATTCCTTCTATCTAATCTAAGCATTTTATACTTTCGTTTTTGTAAATGAATGCCCTATTTTATTTTCACAGCAGTGCGGTATTTTGTATGGTTATGTAATATACCGATAGAGCAGTCAGATTGATTTGAGAAGGTGGTAAATGTGTAACTACAGTGCTATTAGTTCCTGACTAAACGTTGCCATTAAGAATGTAGACAAGTGACATTTCTCAACATTGTATAATTAGAAATTTGGACAGCGAGCGTTTTTTCTACTTTGTCGCACATGAGCGGCAAAGTGACATTTTGCGTTGACAAAAGAGAGAGCAAGTGGCTACTTTGTGTATAGACTGTAGAAAAATATATATTACCACGAATACTTTCACAATAATGAGTATAAAAAATAATGTTTTTCATACTTACCGTTCATGGTGAATTTCTGAAATGTAAAGTAAAAAAATCTAAACTCAAAGTTAAAATGTGATTTATATTAATGAGAAATGTAACTACGTATATATGTTTAGGAAATATTTAATTATGTTATATGCAGGGCAATAATTACATCTTATTATTAATCTATATACAGTTTTCAAAACTAAAATCACACTATGGTACATATTTGAACATAATTTGAGTATTATAAGAAATAAATCTGGGAAGACTTCCACAACATTGATAAAATATCCAAAATAAACAAATGTCATAAATACAGGATGCTTCAAGAGTAACGCCCGTGCTTTCGGAATTTAATTCAGGGGCCAAATATTTTCCATCCTTAATTATCATAAACAACGTAAGGAATGATGTCAAATGTAGACAATATGTAGAGAATGTAAATATTGTAATTGTACATATGCGCAATGAAGGAAGAAAACAAGACAATATACAAATTTTGATGACGTAATTTATGTGGCATATATTCCAAGCACATCTCTGATTAAAACCGAAAATCACGGACGACACTTTTGAGACAGCCTGTAGACATAAAAACGTTTCTATGACTAGTATCATATTTATTTTGTACACAGTGCCTAATATACAATAAAAATAAATAGCAACGTAAAAATATTCGCACTTAAGAAGTCTTTACAATGTACAGAAAATTTGTTAGTGAATACAGGAGTGATGTTTAAATGCTAATATTTTTTAAATTTTTATGTTCAATGAGCGCAAGTTATGAGCAAATATTATCTTCTTAGTTGCTTGATATTTTTACGTAGCTGAGTCGTGGAATGAATATAAAAATGGCTATAAATAAAAACTAACAATAATCTTATATATTCCACAGGTACTATGTATATTTTTACCACATTCTTACATTAAAGATTAACTAAGTAGGCAATATTCTATACAAATTTATAAATAAATTCATAGTATATAATTTAACTGATAATTTACAAAGTATAGCAGACGCACGGTAAAAAAAAACCTGACAAAACGCGAACTTCTTGCACGAGGGTGATTTAAAATCTAGCTATCCATGAAACAAAAGACGAGCGATTGAAATTTTTTACTAGCCAGTTAATTGAAGAGTTTTTGTCATAAACAATCATAGTGCAAATATTGTAAATATGAGTTACATACAGCGATATGTACTTTCAATGATGTCAAACAGTTTGGCAAACCTGTTTTTCGCAATAAGTATCTTAGTCACAAATTATTACATTTTTAAATTTGACCGTTTCTTCAAAAATGCCTTATAAAAATATCTAATTATTATGTAATTGTACGGTGACCATATTTTCTTTATTGAAAAAAAGGAAAAAGGATAAACCTCTAACCTCAGCAACCCCAAAACACCCTCTCCCCCCTAACCGTAAAATCCAAAGGAGGTATAGTTTGTGTCAAGATAAATGCACATTGGCTTCGACTTCTTAAGCTCGGTTAACCCATTACTCCAGGGTATTTTCTTACCTGTGCTACCAGGGGCGGATTATCAAATTTACAGTACAAACCGGGAAATATACAGTTAAAATCTTTTAATGTATTTTGACTATGTAAATTTCGCTAAACGTTGTATCACATTATTCTTGTTTCATTTGTAAACAACTGAAGTAAAATGTGGCACCCATGGAGTGATTTTCCGGACGAAGAAAATAATCTAATATTGAAGAACATATTTTTAAGATTTGTATAATGTAAAAAAATATATAAAGAAATTATTATGGGGTCTCGTGGCCGCGTGCCTGAGTGTCTAGTCGCGAATCTGGGGAACCGGGTTCGATCCCGACCGACGACAAATATTTCTAATTTTAAATGGCACAAAATTGACCCCTGTGGTGAACTCTCCACGCCAGCAATGAGTGCCCGTGAGGTGACGCCTGGTAAACGCCCGCACGGTACAAATATGTCATCAACATTACCGATATCTGCGTACAAAGCCGATTGGCACACTCAGCAATGGATAATATGCCGTGATGATATATTTATTTATTTATTTAATAAATTATTGAATAATAAACTGTAGTAATTTTATTATTAATTTTAATAGATAGAGTATGAGCAATCAACGAAGCTAGACGTGTGGCCGGTGTGTTCAGATCGTAGTTTTTCGCTGTGCAGTGAATTTTACAGTGTTGGACTTAAGTCATTTTTCTATCATTTTTATCACAATGCTTACTCGTGATGATACCACTGAAATTACTAAAATGATTACGGAATCCATAACTCTTTTAACATCAAATAAAGAGTTTATAGATATAATCGTAAAAGAAGTTTCAAATGCTGTTAAAAAAGTGTTTGAAAGTAAAATTAAATCGCTGGAGAATGATATTAGTGCGTTAAAAAAAGAAAATGATGACTTAAAATTATATTGTGATTCGTTTGAAACATGCAACGATCAACTGGAGCAATACACGCGGCGTAACAACTTGCGCATCTTCGGGCTGCCTGAAACACCAAATGAGTGCATCGACGACCAGGTTGTCGACTTATGTCGTAAAAAATTAAACGTGGCCATAAATATAAGTGATATTGATCGCTGTCATCGATTAGGAAAACCTAAAAGCAAAGGAAATCGTCCCGTGATTGTTAAGTTCGTAAGCTATCGCACCAGGAACAAAGTGTTTAGTGAAAAGAAGCAGCTGAAGAAGTCCGGAATAACAATTCGGGAAGATCTTACCAAGTACCGGCTTTCTCTCCTAAAAAGTGCAGCGGATAAATTTAATTTCAAAAATGTGTGGACATATGATGGCCGTGTTATTGTGAAAGTGAACATCGATGGTAAAGAAAAGAAACTGAACATCAATAACTTCAAGGACCTACAGGACCTCTCCATCCCATAAGATAAGACTCCATTTTTTTACGTTCTAGTTTTACAAATTTCTTTATTATACTTTTTTGCTGTGAAATTGGCAATGTCGATTGTCCATATCTCCATGTATTCTGTCTGATCATGCACCGTGCCATTGAACTCAAACTCTTGTCTCTGTTGTTTCTTAATTATTTTGTTTAATTTTGTCAATTTTTGTTTATGTCAAATTCACCCACTGCACAGGCCAATAAACTTAGTTGTAGTACGTTTATATGTGGTCATATTAACGCTAGGTCTCTAAATGCACATTTTTCAAAAATAAAAGATTTAATATATGACTACAATTTTGATATTCTTGCTATAACTGAGTCATGGATAAGTGATACCTGTCCCTCGCATTTATTTCATATTGCAAATTATAACCTTGTCGATATTTCAAGAACAGATAAACGAGGTGGAGGTGTCGCTTTCTTTGTTCGCGGTTGTATACAGTATAAAATTTTAGATACTTCTTTTGTTACGAGTAATAATGTAGAGCATCTTTGGATTCAAATTACAGTTAAAAAATGTAAATTAATCTTTGGAGTTATTTACAACCCTCAGTCAGAAACATATAAAGAACTTTGTATTTTGGATCCAATTTTTGCAGAATTTTCACCAATAGCAGACGGTATTATTTGTATGGGAGATATTAATGTAGATCTATTAGTAAATAATACTCGTTCAGAATATGTCACAAATCTGTTATCAGCTCATGGAATGCATCAGTTGATTAATCGTTACACTAGGCCAGCTTCAAAAACGCTATTAGACATAATTGCAATCTCCAATCAGTCTTTATGTACATTCTCAGGAGTTATCGACTCTACAAATTTTACCGATCACTTTGGTGTGTACTGTACCCTAGATTTACCAAAAACTGTTATGCCCTCAATGCTCTTTACATATAGAGATTTTAGCAACTTTGACTCTGAAATGTTTTTCGCTGATTGTGAAACAATACCTTGGGACAATGTACTATCATTAAAAAACATAAATGAGAAACTTGAATTCCTTAATAAAAATGTTATTTCATTATTTAACATACATGCACCTATTAAAACCACAAAAATTTCTAAAAACTATTGCCCATGGATCACCCCGGTTTAGATTATGCAAAGGAAAAGAGATAGTGCATTCCTTAATTACAAACGGCATAAAACTGAAGCCAAATTGAACTATTACAAACAACTGCGTAATTTTACAACAGCCGCTATTCGTAGAGAAAAAAAGGCCTTTCTTGAATATGAAGTTAACAATAATGTCAACAACTCCAAAAAATTGTGGAGAAATTTGAATAGTTTAGGTGTTAGAACTGAGTCAGCGAAAAATATTCCAGATAGTCTTTGTAAACCTGAGGAATATGGACAATATATAATTGACAAATCCAGTACGTCAAATGTTGATCAAGATACTCTAAATCATTATATAACTAAAAAATTTGTAGATCAGCCGAAACAACAGTTTGAATTTAAATGTGTTGACAGCGATATTGTAGCGAATCTTTTGCACAAACAAACATCTAACGCGGTTGGTGCTGATGGTATTTCATTGAAAATGATTAAAATTATTTTACCCGTAATTATTAATTATATTACACATATTATTAATTCATGTATTTTAAATGGGGTAATGCCTGATATTTGGAAGGTTGCAATAGTTAAGCCTTTGGCCAAAAATAGGGAATGTTCAACATATGACGACTTGAGACCAATAAGTATTCTACCGGTACTATCAAAAGTTTTGGAAAGAGTGTGCTGTGATCAGATTTCGAGTTATTTATCTGAAAATAATATTTTGCCAGGCAACCAGTCTGGGTTTAGAGCTGGGCACAGTACGAATACTTGTCTCCTAAATCTAGTTGATGCCTTATTGGATAACTTTGATAAATCTAGTACTTCACTCTTAGTTCAAATTGACCTTTCCAAGGCATTTGATATGGTCAGTCACAGCATGCTACTTGCTAAACTTAAATATTACAACTTCTCTGAAATTGCAATGAATTGGTGCAAAAGTTATCTGAATCACAGAAGTTTTAAAGTTTGTATATCTTCAAACACAAAAAATTTAACATCTTCCAGTTTTAGCGTTCAGTGTGGGGTGCCCCAAGGCTCGATTTTGGGACCTTTGCTTTTTCTTATCTACGTTGCTGACATGCCATCTGTATTGAACTTTTGTAATGCACATTCTTACGCAGATGATACTACTATTCTTGCTACAATAAACCCTTCTAAAGTGGATGAACAGCTTGCAATGGTTAACAGAGAATTGGAAGACTTAGTATTGTGGATAAAAAACAACGGACTTAAAATTAACACCAACAAATCTTCTTTCCTCATCGTTGGGAATCATGATATTACTCCTAACATAACGCTGGATGGTACTCAAATTGAACAAAGCAGTTCTATAAATGTTTTGGGTCTCCTTATTGATAAAGATTTACTCTTCAGAGAACATTTAAATAAGAAACTTATGGTAGCAAGGCTTAGATTACGTCATTTATATCAGTTTCGACATGATATTAGTACTTCAGTCAAATTACGACTTATTGATTCCCTTATTTTGCCTCTGTTCGACTACTGTGGGTGCACCTATATTCCTAATCTCACGCAGACTGATAAAAATAGAATTACACTAATTCAGAACTCTTGTTTGCGCTTTGCTTACTGTGTGCGTAAATATGATCATATTTCAGAATACCGAAAATCAGCTAAAATGATTTCGGTTGATGACCGAGTGAAATCTGCATATCTCTGTTTAGTACATAAAATAATTCAAACTGGTGTTCCGAGTTACCTACGAAACAATCTAGTTTATAAAGAGTATAACTATGCTCTTCGCATTAAAAATTTATACATTGTTCCTTCTTACAGGAAATCCAAATTTAAGGGTTCATTTTCTTATTTGGCTCCCTTATTTTATAACGAAATTCCCATTTATTTAAGATCTGTATCATTATACACGTTCAAAATATCCATTAAGTCAATGTTTGTTCCATAAGTAATAATTCCTCATGTTTTCAATGCTATCTTGCTTTGGTGTACCTTTATTTGATTTGATTATCTGTATTTGACCTGTGTTGCTGTTATTATTATTGATTAGTAATTTATAAACTATGCTGTGCTACTTGATTGTTCTTGTTTTGCTATTGTTTTATAATTATATATTTCATTGTATGGTTAGGTGGAAGATCAGCCTCTGGCTGAACCTCGCCATTGACTGTCAGTCAATAAAGTTTATTATTATTATTATTATTATTTGTGGTTAGTTTTAAATTTGGTAATTTGGAAAAATTGTGGATACCTCTCTGTGTGCTTACCCTTGCAAATCTTTTAAGCAACTACATGCTGTGATGGGCGTAAAAGTCAATGTGCATTTATCTTGACACAAACTATATCAGAAGTATATACGTATCTCCAACTGTTTTGACAACAGTTGCTGCAACTTGCAACCTACGTTATCAGACGTACGCAAAGTTGCAAGAAATATAGATTTTTTTTAGTTTCGGCGTTGGTATCCATGATATTTAATTCCTGCTGTCATTTTTAAAAGTTTGAATCATTTATTTGTATTTAGACGAATAATATCAGAAATGAACAACAAATTATTAGCTGCCACTACATTATTTAAAATATGGATGTCTCGTATTCCACAGAGCTTCTTCTTTTTTATGAGATCAATCAGAGTTTGAAAAAATTCGTCTGATTTTATTTCAACTCCAGCTCCTCCAGCCATTTTTAAATATTTCGCACTGTTTACCAGCTGTTTACAAACAAATGTCAAACAGTTTAGGGATTTTTACTTCCAAAGCCCCTTTACTACGCATGCGTATCTTGATAGTTGGAGATACGTGTGATTAGTTTTCGAACAAGATGTATAACTAGTTGCAGGAAAATTGTTGCACTATCACACGTTAAAAGTTGCACGAAACGTTTGAAGTTGCAGAAAATGTATGACAGGTTGCAGATACGTGCGTACGTGTGATAACCCCAAGAATCTCAAATTTCCAGGTAACATATATCTAATGACGCATTCGACTGGCAAGCATTTGCTCTATACTGGTTAGCTCTGAATTCGCTCCCAGTGCGGACAACAATTACACGGACTTCCGGCGATTCAAACTACGCCAATGGATCGGACGGAACGAGTGCGCATTTGCTCCGAAAATGATGAAGAGAGAGACAGAACTACACGCACCGTCAAAAAGTACAGTGCAAGTGTGCAAGAATATGCGAACTAGGAGCGTGCACGCTTGTCATCCGAATGCAAAATTCGAGCTCCACTCGGATCGTGCGAACTAGCCGAATGCAGATGCTAGCAGTCGAATGCGCTAAAAAAATGTGCAGACTCGTCTCGTAACCGTCAGCAATTCTATTACATTTCGTTGCCATCTAGCGGAGTACATAGTCAAACTTTTAACTAATATACTCAAAGCTAATATATATTTTTTAATATTATCTTAATAAAACTCGAGTAAAATATTTTGAAAATAGATTATTTAAACTTTAAAGGACGATATATAGACATAAAGGACAAAATTGAGTTTTTACGCAGTAAATAAATCTAAAGGACAGTGCTTCCAAATAAAGGACTGTCCTTTAAAATAATGGTCGTATGGTCACCGTATAATGTTTATTTTTCAATTTTTTAATATCCAGTAAATAATTTTCTAATATTTAAACATGATCCTGAGGTAAATTAAATCACAGAAATCTATGAAAGTAAGGAAGCTAGAAAGTTTTTTTTATTAAATATACAAAAATAAAAAATAGGGAACTAAGTTTTTTATCTAGATTAACATACAATACTAACACTGTTTTCTTTCATGGCTACGTAGATAACAATCTAAATCAATCTCGAATTGAAAAATAATTATTTTGTACTCGTCTGCTAACTAATATATAGTAATCTCCATGTAAAAAGACATTGCGCAATAATATTTCGTTTAGTTAAAATATATAAATATTTCAAGTTGCTCTCAAAAAACGCACATGCATACGAACTATGTTGACAATTCTAATTATTTCCTGAGCAGAGTTACGAGTTACGACATCTCTCACCTTATGAACTGAATCTATAACCTGTGTGGCAAAGAGAAACTATTTAATGGGGAATTTTATGGTTACCATCTACTGAGTTGTGAAGTAAGCTCTATAGACAAAGACAACAAGCTCGAAGAGAGAGATAGTTGAGTATTACCATTACCATAGAACTTAAAACAGCATGTAGCGTTTGCACTGTTAGTTCTAATTTGGACCGGGCCTGAACGACAATGCCGACAGGAGTATAGTATGACTAACGAATGAAATTTGACATTTAGATTATTTAATAGATCTGGTTTCTTTTGAAAACATGTCCCTGTATTTGATTTGAAAGGAAACTGAACCTTATGTATTCCGTTAAAGAAGATTAGAGTTGTACTCAATACCAGGAGGCATTTAAAATGACCTTAGCAACACGATTCAGGGATGTATTTAAAAAATTTAATACCGCAAATTCTAGTTCATTCGTCTCAGGTGTCAGCAACCCTTACTATTAGAGGAAATTAAAAATAATCTTATTTCACAGAATTGTCAAAATAAATAGTTTAAACATCAAAATATTTTGTTATAATCAACATAAACGAAAAATGTTTAAAATATTTTAAACGCACCCCTGTTTTGATATTCAATTACCCTAGTCTGCCATCTATTTTCAACCAGACATAATAATGTATTTCTGTGCTTTCCTAGTCCAGTATTTAAATGGGTTCATGCAAAAATTTCATACCTGAATATTTCGTACAATTCTATTCTTCTCTAGGGTTTCAAAGGAAACCACATATATAAAATAATTTAAACGTCAACTTTCATTCGCTAGTCATACATATGCCGCAGCATGCTTGCTGTAAGGAATATTTACCCCTGTACTAAAATACGAGGCGAAAATTCAAATAAATTGTTTCTGTACTAGAACTATCAACCTTTTAAAAAATTTAACACAGCACAACATATTTCCGATATTAATTTGCATTTTAAAAAAATAATTATTGAAATCTATTTGCATTTGACTTTGATTTTATAGACAAAACGAGAAACGCCGTTTTTCCTATAAAATAAAAGTCAAGTACTCAATAGATTTCAAAAATTATGATTTTAAAATACAGGTTAATATCGGAAGTATGTTTGTGTCGTGTTGAATTTTTCAAAATGTTAATAGTTTTACTACAGAAACAATTTATTTAAGTTTTCGTTTCATATTTTTAGCCCCATAGTAGACAGTATTTTCACTGCAAATTGCAAGTATGCATGTACCAGCAGTTTGTGAAGTTATTAATATTTTATTTTATTATCAATTATATTTTATTATTTAATAAAACAGTCGCTGTCGATTATCGTTGTGTACCCAGCACTTTCTTTTTTCTTTATTTATTATAATGGCGACAACACATTCCTTATTCCCACTCATCAGATGAAGAACATCTAGCACACTCCATGTCGTTCAAAACTGAGAACACATGTTTAAAACGATTTTATATTGACTTCCCGTCCAAGACGTAAAATAGCGTCGATCGACGTTGCGTATGTGTAGCAACGCGAAAGATTCGCAACGGTGGCGACGACGACAATTTCGTGTTCATTGCGGCAACGAAATTCGCATGTGTATCCACACCAAAGCGTTAATTCTAGATTAGGATTTGCGACAATATACTCCACATCAGATGATGAAGTAGCACTTTTAATTGCTTTAGATTTTAGATGATGAACATAATGTCAGTTTTCTATTTTTTACATACCACTTTAAATCATATACCTATTAATTAATTTGTCAGGAGAAAGAAAAGATAGTGGGTTCATTTATAAAACCAAAGAATATGGTTTTCGGAGAATTTACATTGATGCCACAAGATAAAACAAAACAAAAAATGGACTCAAATTAAGTATTTTATTATCATTTCTACCAATTTTTCAATAAATTCCATAATAAAATCACTAGCGAATACCCAGCGACAGCGACTAAAACCGTGCATGCAGCGACGCGCCTCTTTGAGATGAGGACTTGCACTTGTCGCTGTGTACACAAGTGAAAGCTTCGCTGTCGCTACGAATATTTCGCGTTGCTTTGGGAGTCTTAATACTCAGCTATGGTACTGGTACGACACAACCCTATACGTATGTATTTGAATTTGGTGACCTTTAACAGGCTCGCTTTACGCACTAGCATAGGCGTACGTAAGATATCTGCCTAGGTATCTAAGAGAAAAGATTATTTATTTTGATATCAATGTTAGTATAGTACTATGAAAATTTCTGAAATTCTTTTAAAACTTTTTCCGGTTTAAATTAAAATGTAAACATGCAGAAAGTACCTGAAACCTAATTCAAATTTAAATTTCCATTTGATAAAAATATAATAATTGTTCTAAATTAATAAAACCCCTTAAAAATTACATATAAATTTTAGTGTAACCATATTATACTGAGGCAGTCGATAGAAATGTAAAATAAAATAAATATAATATTTTTCTGGGTCAGTCGGTAATCTAAAAAAGCTTTTTAGAATTGTTTTATCTTTATTATTACTTGGACAGCCTTTTACACAACAATATATTATACCACCCGGCATTATGTTTAGTAGTCTAGTCTGGTAGTCGTAATATTCTTGCGCTGAACTGCCCTGCACACGAACGCCGTCACTCTGTTACTGGCAAAACCTGGCGTACCGGAGTACGCCCAATCTCCTTACGTTACCCCTCCCTAGTCCAAGTTCACGCACACATAGCCATGAGCACACGGACGGCAATAAATACATCAGTGTCGCTTCTGTTGACGTTAGTCATGTTATATTCTGTGGCTATGGGGAGTTTTAAGATATTTGCAAATCTACCTGCCTTCCTAATGACGCGGTATACCGCAAAACAGCATATTTATGTTCCTATGCGTCAGGGGAGGATTAGTAAAATTTGAGCAAACGATGTAGCGGTACTTTCTCAAAAACCCGCTAATTAATACACCTGCTTTTATTTATAATTTGTGAAAATTTGGTGTATGTCACATTCTTTGTTCTGTATTTCTTAAAATTCAAGTAGAAAATTCCAAACAAATATTTCATGTGCTGGTTTTCAAATATTTTGTTACAACCCTGACATGTCACCCGCTGCGTAAGTCGAAGCAGGTACGTTTACAAATATCTTGAAACAAACTATACCTGCTTTCGATCCTATGCTTCAGGGGAGGATTAGCAAAATTTGGGAAAACAGTTTTTATTTGAATATAAATTCCTTGCATTAAACTTAATAATATAGATACACTTGTATTTACTAAGTATGTAGACTTGTACAGTGTTACAATATTAATTTGTTATTTATAAATATAATTTAAATCATTTTAGATCCACGAAGAAGACAGTTTTATATGAAAACTTATATTCGTGACGTCATATCTATATTTTCAAACTTCGGAGGACCATAACTCGGTTATTAATAGGAATTTTTTCACCGGATTTTCACCATTTGTCTTAGTTTTAATTATACTTTCTGATAAAATTATATTTAAAAAATGGTGGAATCCCCTATTGTCATATTGCTGTAAATTATACTTTATTAATTTTAGAACAAAAGTGTAAATACAAAAAAATGTTCAGAATTAAAGACTGCATCTTAAAAATGCAAAATTATTGTTTGCATCCGTTTTGTATGCGAAATATCTTGAAACAAACTATACCTGCCTTCGTAATGTAGCTGTACTTTCTCAATATCCCGCTAATTAATATACCTGCTTTTATTTATAATTTGTGAAAATTTGGTGTAATATTATATTCTTTGAAGTGAAACATTAAATTCCACACAAATATTTCGTGTGCTGGATTTTAAATATTTTGTTACAACCCTGTCATGTTACCCATCAAGCCCATTTAAGAAGCCACCCGCTGCGTAAGTCGAAGCAGGTACGTTTGAAAATATCTTGAAATAAACTATATCTCTCTCTTCGAGCTGGTTGTCTTTTTCTAAAGACGTAGTACTGGACGGGAGGATGTGTATGGTGTGACGTCATTTTCATTGTGTCGTCAAGAAACATAAACTTTTTATTGCGCAATGCCATTTTTACATGGAAAATACGATACAAAGTCAGTTTTTTTTCGTATCGCAAGTCTGCTATATCTACTAACTTATTGGACAAAATTACATCGATACATGTGCCACTCACACCAATATTATATTGTGTTTGTAACTATAATATAGTAAGCACAAGTTCGCTTTGAAATTCTAAGTAATATACAGAATAAACTGTTCACCATTACGTCATTAGTCATTGCCAACTACGATAACTTGATTTTGATAGGATTTGCGCCATTTTCTAGTACTACTAGCTTTTGATATGTTCCAATGGAAAACAAATATTTTTATACTCGTATGTACACAACAAAAATTTATTAATTTAATCGAGTATAATTAATAAATTAAAACATAAAAAATATCACAATTATTGAAATAAATGTCAACGTCAACACGGGTATATTGTATATACATACATACAAAAATCAACTGAAATTATAGCTGAGTAAGGTCAATACTACCGAATATAAAATGCGTTTTACAAAAACTTATTGATGGATAAATATTTTGTTAATGAAAGATATATCACTTACGCGGTAGATATCTGAAGAATACCAAAACAAAGTGACACTTTCTTCAATATTCATAACGTAGGCCTAGGTTGAGTCGATACTTGGTTACGGTGAAGAAGCCCACAGCATATGTTGTTCTGGCATGTAGAGTTGTGGAATACAATCTGTAAACAAATATAACATGTAATAATTAACAACATACCTAGATTCTTATGGGAATGAAAACTGTCGTTCCAAAAATTATTTCAAACAAAAATAGCATTTATTACATAGGTTAAAGGAACAGTAAGATTATTTTACTATCCATTGTGGGCTCACACGTGATCTTTAGTCTGTGGCCAATCCATGTTTGGGGTGCGAATGTCAATTCGCAAGTCAATAAGTTGGCCGCTTAGACTTTAACAACTTGTTAATGTTTTGTGCTTGCCAATGTCAGGTGTAGTTTTGTTTTGTACTTTTCATCTCATCTTTAACTTATCAATACTTTAACAGGGATCAAGGCCGTATTCAAGGGGGGGGGGGATCTGGGGGTTCAAACCCCCTCCGAAATGTAAAATAAAATACAAAAATTATAAGTGGTCTAACCAAGATGCTAGCGTAGCACTTATGAATATACATCGCGAAATAAACATTTCCAATGATGTTTTAGATATGTTTTCGTCAAAAGCAAGAAAGATTGATTTTGTTATATAAAGTTTAAATATTTTAAATACCAAAGTTCCTTTTTATTTTTCTCATGGAAGAGATATATTTTTATTATTTTTTATACTTAAATAAAAGTATACGCTAATGCCAAAATATGGTTTTTATTACAGAATTTCCCTGAAAGTTATATATATATATATATATATATATATATATATATATATATATATATATATATAAAAAATCAGACCCCCCCCCCCAAAAAAACGACGTACTAAAAATATAAAATTTTAATAAACAGCTGAAAAAATTCTTAATAATTTAATGCATTTATAAAATTATATTAAATATAATTACAACCGATTCTTCGTTTGCCACTGAGCATTCTAACATCGTTTGCCTTTTTTGTAGCGATAACATACGAAGCGAAGTACAAGAGAAAAAATTTGAAAAATAATTTTTAATTTTAAACTTTGTACCAATTAATTCTTTGGATGATTTAAATTTTAAACAATTTACAGTTAATGTTAAACGATGACGATGAAGCCGATATATCTGCAATTGATGTCAATGAGGAACTAATAAATATATGTCCAATTTTATCAAAGGTACTAAAAATGCACAAGAAAAAATTAATTTTATTTGTAAATATGATTTTCAATGTAGGTACGATTATATTACCAAACGTTGTTATAGCTCTAAGAATACTTTTAATATTCCCGGTAACTAGCAGCAGCAAAAAGCTGAACATAGTTTTTCGAAAGTGAAAATTATAAAGAATTATTTTCGAAAAAGAAACACAAGAACAACTAAATAATCTAGGCATAATATCCATAGAAGCAATAGATAAAACTATAAAGATGCTATCAAGCTATTTGTGGTAAAAACAGCTCGAATAATTATTTAATAAATGTTTTTGTACTATGAAGTACTGTTATAAATGTTTTGTTCCTTTTTCTGCATTCTTGATGTTCAATGACTTTTTTATATTTAAATATTAAATATATTTTGAAAAACATAAAAATTACATGTTAATTAAGACATAATTTTTCTCTTACACCCATTGCCATATTAATTTTAATATGGTATTTCAAAGTATTGGGATGGGTCACATGAAAATAATAAGTAGATGAGGTTTTTTTTTTTTGTTCAATACAATTTTCGTTCTTGCTTTTATTGGCTCAAGCGCCACACGGCATCGGCCCGGCCCTAGTGGACCCATATACCGGGTGTCTAATTTATTTGTGGACCATAGGAGATACAATGGTAAAACTGTCATATTCCTCTAAATTCTGCCATATAAATTTCCATATGGCTGTAATTTTTACCCTATTAATTTTAGAACAAAAGTGTAAATACAAAAAAAATGTTCAAAATTAAAGACTGCATCTTAAAAATCCAAAATTATTGTTTGCATCCGTTTCGTTTGCGAAAGAGAGGCAAATTAAAAGTAATATTTTTTAGCTATTTACAGAGTGCCATGAGCACTATCACAAAATTTTAAACAGTTGTATTGCTTGAGTTTGGAAGATGACATCTGTCATAAAGTTTTTATAATTATTGAATACATTAAATTATTTATCAGTAAGCAAGAATACACTTACCAATTAATAGTTAATAAACTTTTATCTGTCAAAGTCAAATATTTGAATTACATATTTTGTCTTGCATGGTACTTTCTAAAAAGCTTAAAGACGGATATTTTATTTTACGTTTATCTCATGAAAAGAACCTATTATATAAATAAATTTACAGTCATATGAAAATTTTACCATTGTATCTCCTATGATCCATAAAAAAAGTAGAAACCGGTATGTACATAACTGCGACGAATCTATTTTTTGCCGAAATGTGGATTTATTTCCTGACATTACATTTTGCGATACATCATATTATTTCATATTTAATAAGAGTGTTTATACAGCGCAAGAGTATAATCTATCAAAACACAAATACTATAATATGACACAAACACAATAAATATTGAATAAGTTCAAAGCAGCAGTAAAATTTAAAAGAACAATAAACAAAACACTAAAAGACTCAAAAAATGCAAAAAACAAAAAACTAATAGAAAAAAATTAATCTAACTTTTTAAGGATCAGTTTGATAGTTTCACTCTCAGAACGCTAACATTTCAAATTACCGCCAACGTAAAGTGACAGTTACACCCCAAACATGGATTGGCCAAAGAAATAGGATCACGTGTGAGCCCGGGATCCATCCAGAGTAGGCTGGGAATCCATTCAATGCATGTCTTCATTAGAGCAAGCAAGCAGTGACAGTTATGGCACGCCTTCACCTTCTCATAATTACGATATTTATAGTTTTATTGCTAAACCGGAAGAGTCAATTTCGACAATAAAGAGAATCAACTAAAGATTTGGCCCGTCCAGAATATGCTTGTATTGCAGCAACAAATGAAAATGTGAGACAGTTGGAAATTGCTTTAC
Source organism: Harpalus rubripes (assembly GCA_963082715.1). Lineage (NCBI taxonomy): Eukaryota > Metazoa > Arthropoda > Insecta > Coleoptera > Carabidae > Harpalus > Harpalus rubripes. The sequence goes on along the minus strand of OY720458.1, from coordinate 45,328,105 downwards.
GAGCTAATAAGCGTATTAAAATTAGAAAACTCTTTCTAATGTTAAGCATTAGTGCCGATTTGCTCCCGTGCGAATTCCATGTTTTTGGCCTATTGAAATAATCGCTAAAAGGGCAGGGGTTAAATTTGGACTCTGAGGTAAAGTTTGCTGTTCAAGAATGGTTCCGCAAAGTCGTAGGTCTAGTAAATTCGGTAGTCAGACTGGTAAAATTCTTTTAGGTCACACATAAGGTGAAACTCGGTCCATCTATGCATATAATAATTGGTGCTGTGAGGATCCAACAAAACTTGGTTCCGAGTACCCGGATTTCAAAATATTCGATTCCTCGGATATCCGATGTTCGGATATTGAAGCAGATATCCGTAAATTTAATTCGGATTTGGATCCTGATCCAAATCAGGATCCGGATTCTATGTTTTGTTTACGGACCCGGATACAAATTTTAATTCTGGATCCGATTCTTTATATTGAATGTAAAGGCAAACATCTGGAATTGAGTTCAAATTCAGCCCGTTAAAGTGGGCCTGTTTATCTTTACCGCGATTTGTAAACACTAGTAAACAGTAGTAAATTTTATAATAATGTTCAAAGATTATTTTACTATACTCTAGGACTCACAGTAAGGTAGCGAATCCAAGAATTTCAACAGAGCGGCGTTGGTATTCAACGTTATAATACAAGCAGTAAGCGGCAATACAAAAAATTCAAATCTGAAGCTAAATTAAAATTATATAAAGACCTTAGAAATTTAACTACAGCCGCAATACGTCGCGAAAAACAAGCTTTTCTTGAATTTAACATAAATCAAAACCTGGAAAACTCCAGGGAACTGTGGAAAAATTTAAAACGTGTTGGTGTGAAAACTGAAAATAAAAGTAAACTGCCTGATCATATTATAAAACCAAATGACTACGGTAAACACGTCATTGAAAATGTTACCAACTCTACAATAAATCCTCACACTCTGGACTTCTTCAACAATAATTTTTATAGCCATTATGTTGATAACAAATACTTCATTTTTAGCTGTGTGAATAGTACTGATGTATCTTCAGCCATTCAGACACTTAAATCAAATGCAGTTGGTAAGGATGGAGTTTCACTCAAAATGATTCAAATAATCATGCCTAAAATTCTTGACCATATTACACACATAATTAATACCAGCATTATAGAAGGTATTGTACCTGATATGTGGAAAACAGCCATCGTCAAACCAATTCCAAAAAAAGATACTGTAGCTTCATTTGATGACCTACGCCCTATTAGCATACTACCTACCA